>WJEZ01000374.1:0-30419 GCA_009869925.1 Thalassaphorura encarpata
TCGGGGATCCTTATGTCTGTAATTAGGACATTGTCTTCCAGTGCTGGGACTGATGATCGAGATCGTGATAGAGAAAAAACAAAATTAGAAAAAGAGTTTAAGCTGAGTGATCAAAGACTGGATGGACTCATTTCTAAAAAACAAGATTCTCTCAATCGTGCCATTCAGGTATTTATACATATTTTGCATTCTTCCATCTCAATTATTAATAATTACTAATTTAATTTACTGTTTTTTGAAGACATTTGGTCATGTTTGTACTCAAATTGAATCTGCAAGAGATCGATTGGGTAGAGTTAAGGAAAATTTACAAAAGTGTAAAATGCTCCTTCATTGTGGAAGAGGAGAATTGGAACATCTTTGGCTAGAGGGGATTGAACACAAACATGCGTTAGAGATTCTGGAACAAATGTAAGAGGTTTACGTTTTTTATTGTATTTTTATGTACTACAATCAAATTAATGCCGAATATAATATATGTATACTTTATTAATAGTGATCAACTTCGTTGTGTGACTCCTCAATACAATAAATTGATGGGCAGAAAACAGTATTTACAAGCTGCAGAGATTTTAGTAACCTCTTTTGATGCATGGAATGAAAGACTTGAGCAAATTGAAGGATTAAAAGATGCTAAAGCAGAGTTAACTGCCAAAAAAGAGGTGAACATGATTTGAAATTATTGATCTTATTTATTACTCAAGTTACATTTTATTGATTAGAAATTGTACAACACATTGCTTGAAGAACTGAACAGTGAACTTTACTCAAAATCCGCACCCACAGTGGTAGAAATGAAGAGACAAGGATCTGGACATTTTGCGCTTTTCCAAAGGACAAGCTCCGATAGGCAAAGTTCAGGAAGGAATAGAATGAATCAAATCAAGGCCAGAAAAATTTATTTTGATATCACTGTGCCCAACAGGTACCTGAAGAGTGATAAAACTTTATATTTCCTTATTGCAACAAAGTTTTATTGAAATAATATGTTACATTTTTCTATTCTAGTAATTCGTTGAATATCCCTGATCAAAAATCAATAGGTGGTTCAGAGGATTTAAATAATTACATGTCAATGGTGGTAAATTGCATGGTACTACTCCAAGAGATGCCAAAATTTATTGTCGTAAGTTTCTCGTTTTATTAACAAATTAATCACTGAAATCGTTTTAACTTATTTAAATAAAATTTGAAGGATTTGAAGACGCAATTTGATGAACGACTTCTTGGTGCTATTAATCAAATATCTCAACAAATTATTGAGTACACAGATTCCAATGGAATTCGTGATTCAGGGGAATCACTTCTTTTGTACTTATTACAAGTGAGTGCTACAGCCTATTAATTGAATAAAAAATATTAACTGGAATAATTTCGTTTTACAGTTGACGTTCAATCAGTTCCGAACAATTATTGGTTTTCATACCCAGCTACAGCACTATATTAGAAAAGCCGTGCAAGAGAACGATTTGAATGTTCAGGTTTTCAACGAAGCAGATGTTTGGGCTGGTGTTCAATTAGTGGTACGTTGAAAAATATATTCTAGATATACGGGAACTGACATTTTGTATTTCTTTAACAGCTTCAACAGACGTTAAAAATCTACTTTGACGTGAGTGATGGAAAATCAGCGCCCCAAGCTGCTATTCCTAGCGCTACAAATTTTGGGACTGAAACCGTAGACATTGCCAGCTATTATGTTAAGAAGAGACAACCACGGTATTTAATTCTTGATTCTTTCTGCCCAGGGCAATTAAATTATTTTTTACTACATTTATTAACCACATGTTGTATTACAAACACGTACTACATGGATTAATTAGTTTAATTGTACAAATAAATTTATTTGAATCTTTCAGACAAAAGAAAGCTCCTCTTTTCAAATTCGAGTACTCGTTGCATGGACTAAACATCAATGAATCAATTATGAATCATGTGAGTTGATGTAACTATCGTCTTCATTTATAGTATGTTAAAATGGAAAACATATTCAATTCAATTTTTTTTCATAGGAATCCAACGGCAGAAGTCTAATGGACAAACATAGATTTCTCGTGTGCAAACCAAATCCCAGGAATATCATTGTAGTTTATAACCCT
Organism: Thalassaphorura encarpata; assembly: GCA_009869925.1. Lineage (NCBI taxonomy): Eukaryota > Metazoa > Arthropoda > Collembola > Poduromorpha > Onychiuridae > Thalassaphorura > Thalassaphorura encarpata. The sequence goes on from WJEZ01000374.1 coordinate 2,100, forward strand.
GTACAAGATTTTATTTCAGAAGTAGAAGAAGCTTTACTGGGGTAATTATAATTAATCATGTCTTCAAATTTTTTACTAATATCTGCGTGGCGTTCATTCATGTGTCACTTGAATATCCAGAGAAAAGTGTGAATTGAGAAGATTCATGTCCTACAACGTGGATCGAGTTTTTATTAAGCAAATTTACAAGGACATTTCTGATGTTCTTGATATGATTAAGAAAAGTAACGAATCTTGGAAAGATGTTGCTTTAATGGAAGATGCCAAAGCTTTGAAATGTGTCCGTCCAGTTCTCCAGGTATTTAGTGAGATTTTAGAACACTAAGAAAATATATTATCACAGTTTTATTTATTTTAGAATGTTTTATTGATGGGAAGAAGTATCGCTGGAGTCATACCTCTAATTAAAGACATTCCTTCTCATTGTGATCAGCTGCTCTCAATTTTGGATGCTGTACTTACGGATTTTAGAAAAGTTTGCTATTATGCGTATGGTAATATTGTCAGCCAAGGCGATTCAGAGGGGAAAAGTGTCTTATCCGCTACCTGGGTTAAAGATGAAGATTTTGCAAGACTTTTAAAATCCATGCCTAATTGGTTAACGCTCCAAAAACAAAAAGAAAAGTTTGGAGAAAATATCGTCGAGAGCCCAGACGATCTTCGCTCATACAATATGCGCGAATGTGATATTCTGTTTGGGATGTTTGGAGGAAAGAAGCTTCTGGCAAATCAGCTGATAACAAACATGAAAGTATTGAAGCAACTTGCCAATTTTCAAGAAAGTTTGGTACGCTGTGTTTACTATTAATACATTGTAAATAATTTTAAATTTTAGAAGTTGCATTCAATGGGTTTTAAATTTTGTCAACAGGATTGGTTTTCGGGCACAGTGCTTAGCCTCGCTTCTTCATTTGAAACAGCATGTCAAGGTGATGGGAATCTCAAGAGTGCGATTGACAAAATCCGTTAACTTAACCTCAGAGTTTCAAGATTTGGCGGATACTGCCTTACTGGTTTTACATTTAGAGGTACCAGTTATAATTTGGTCATATTTTATGCATTCAATTACTTTATTTCAACTTTTACTTTCCACAGACCCGAATCTGCTGCTTCTACTACTTAAATCCATTATTCCAAAAAGGAGATTTTGCACCTGGTATCGACAATCAAATGTCAGACAGTGAAGTGGTTCAGTTGAGTAAAAATTTATCGGACTATGAAAGTGTCTTAAATCCATCCCTCCAACCAATGAAATTCAAGGTATCTTGATGTTTTTATAAAAGTGCTACAAAAATTGTGAATGTTCTATTGTTTCTTATATAATTTGTTACAATAATTTCAGTACTTATTTAATGGAGTTGGCCAGCTGATGGCAACTTTACTTATCCTTGGTGCACAAAGCATTCATCGCATTAATGATAATGGGGTGAAAAAGATTTGTCGGAATATTTATTCCGTACAAAAGGCAATTTGTGACATTACCAATCAGCCCGAACATGCTCTAGATCATGCAAGACAATACTACGAATTATTCCTTCATCCTCTTGATGTACGTCATTTCAATTATTTTCTTATTTAGCGAATCTTTTGTGCTAATAATAAAATAATCAATTTCAGGAACTGTTCGACAGAATATTGGAAAAGGGCCCGCAGTTTAAAGAGTTGGAATACGTGAGCGTCATTCAAGTACTCAGTCGAAGCAAACCCGGAAAAGATTCTATAAATGATTATCTCAACAGGCTTTCAAATATTCTTGGGGATATTGGTGTTACTGTTTAAGATTATTTAATTTTCTTTGTGTATATTTTTTGACAATGACTGGGCCAAGTATGAGAAGTGAGAATTGCAGTGCTTGTTTTGAATCTGAGCATGAAGATTAAATTACAGCGATTCACAGTCTCACATCAGAATTCAATTATCTTATGAAATGATTTATTTAATTTTAATTTCCATCAATTGCTTCCGTAAGGTTTACCTACCCATTTCTTCAAATTAATCATATAAAAATTGATATGAAATTCACTTTTGGCCCTTTAAAAGCTCTGGCTTACTATGTACCGCTGAAATCAAGTTCACCTTAAATTGAACTTCTGGTAAAAAGGCTAAGGTTGTGATAGTTGTGATTCATTTCTTATAACTTGGATTCACCGCAAATAAGTTTTTTATTAACTCAATGTTTCTCAGCGTAAATCTGCTTTATTTCTGCGACTGAAGAGAACATCATGGGAATTCTCGGAATGAAATAATATCTCCAGGATTAGCTGATAGCGACAAACATATTTGGCCCGCAACGCATTCTAATTATATAGAGTGATAGTGATTTCATGTTCAAATTCAAATTTTTTATTCATATTTACAATTACATCGTGGTGGTTCCTTGTTCGATTTCATGTTCGAACGTAGTTTTTATGTTTCTCAAGACAAAGCGTCATCATCTAAATCTATTGTTTTTCCTTGTCGTAGTCATCATCTACTATTTTTATTTGTTCTAGTTATTAACAGATCAAATACTACACGTTTCTTCTTATTTTTCTCCATCGGTGGTTCTAGTGTTATGTTAGATGCTCTCAAATTCTCCTGCAGCTCATCTATAATATCTTCCAGTTTTAAGATCGAATCTCCTTGGCCAATATTTTTTTTTGAATTAGTCATCTGGATTTCTGATATTGCACACCAGTCGTATCCCATACATCCCTACGCATTTGTTCTAATCTCTCATTCCTTGCTAGTTGTTGATTATTTATCAATTTCTGTTGCCGCTCTTGAACTTCTTCATCTCTATAAGGCATACCTGCTTCAATTAAAGCGCTCCTGGACTCTGGAAGGCCTTCGAGAATCAATTCAGTTATTTCTTTGTCTATTATTTTCGCCAGTTCTTTGCGACGTTCTTCTTCTTCTTAAAATATTCTTAATGAATACTTTATTGTTTTGAGGAACACCTTCCTATTCGTTAAACTCGTAGTCGAAAGGATCTTCATGTGTAGTAGTTGTACCCTCTGGGCCACAATTTAAGGATACAAAGGATCATCTTTCCTCCAAGCCAGTTCGTCTGGAATTTCTTTAAACAGGGGATTTCTACAAAGACAGTACAACCGAAACTCTGATTTTGGAGGTTTCGATTTGGATTACTTGGTTCTATTACTTTTAAATACGCCTTTGTCCGACGTTGAAAGAGGTCTACTTTGATAATAATTATACCTCGATAATTATTATACCTCGAATGAATCGACGAATAGGCTGGAGCGAAACGTATTTTATGGTGTAAAAGCCTATCCAAAAAATGTGGCTCCAGTGAAATAGAGCCCGTTTGCTAGAAAAGGCCAATGGAACAAGCTGAAAATATGATCAGAGATGCAAGAATCATTGCGAGAAACGTCTCGTCATGTCGTCATTTGTCACAAACTCTTAATTAACTGAATCTCCTCCACGTCCAGCAAAATGTAGTCGAGTGAATTGACTGATACTCCCTATGTCGAGACCAAAAGATAGATTTTCGAAGACTATGCTTCTGATTTGAAAGGAGAAGAAGGTCGGGCTCTGGTGCTACACATTGCTTAAATGGTGGCAACACCACATTTTTAATTTTGCTATATTCATCTTGGTGCATTTCTCTGTACTTATCCTTCCTGGTAATCAGAAATAGTTTACTAATTAGTGACTTGGTCTTCAAATTCGACAAAGCTGTTGCTTCAGAAATAGCCATTTTAGCTTAAGTATTCAGCTACCAGGTTTCAGTAAGTTAAACATTTACATCTGAATTAGTTTTCAAATATGAGCGAAAAATCCCTCGAAAGTGGAATGCAAGGACGAAATGATTAAAATCCAGGGTGCGTGCTTCATTTTCCAAAACTTTCAAGTTTTAAACCCGTTATGTTTAGCCTTAGTTTAGGAATAGTGGAATTAGTGCGGAATAAATTCAAGATTCATGGGTAAATAATATTGCGCTTAATTTATTTGTTTTTGCATGAATCATTTATTTCACCCTTTGAATCACATTGTCAATGACCAAATCATGAGGTTATTCTGGCCATTTTTTTCTAGGGGTCCCATACATTTGTATTTTCTAACACGATTCATTCATTATATCATATAAAACTAAAGGTACTTTTGTATATTAACCATCTGAAAATGAAAAGGAAACACAGAATGTAACTTTTGCTTTCATATGGCCAAGAGAGGTGTGGAAGTTTTGAAAATAAAAGGTACGTTGAAATGTCAGTTCACTTTATGCCAGTCAGTTTATACCGTCGATAATTGCAGTGTTGTGGGTAATGATGACAAAAAATTGAGTTTTTAGGATGTGTCACTACTAGTTTGGCTTGGCTACGAAGAAGATCGTGGCTGTCAAGTAGAAAATGTGCGTAACCAATACCATGACATTAGTTTGGAAATATATTCGCACACATTATTCTCTGTCCTGAGGACACTGAGAGACTGAGTTTAGTCTTTCGGATGCTGCGAGATTTAGAAAAGATTCTCCCATCATCCTAGCTAGTGATCATCATCTCATCATGATTGCTTGGATTCAATCTTCCTTCACTTGTATTCCTTTACTTTTTTATTATCTACGCCTCAGCATCTGCTCTACGGGGACTTTTTATTTTTCCCATACACTTTCAAACACAAATTTTTCATTTGCAAAGACTCACCATCTCATGCTCACTCACCTTGACTTGTTTCCTCAAAAATTCTGTTTTAATTCGTACCTGTGAAAATGGTTATCATGGAATAAATTGGATTAATAATATCTGAAGTCTCTGAAAACTGAAATACAATACAGTTTAATCCCAAGTGATACAACATTACAACATTCATAAAGATTGAATCGTTAGTTTTACTAAATTGCTAAAAGCAAATGCTGGTTGGATGGGAATTTTGACCCTTGAATCCAGAAAGCTTGAGCCGATTGAGTGGACTGTTGATTTCCCTGTTTCTTTTATCTATGGCACCAGGGAATCCACGATTATTGTCCATCTGTGAATTCTTCCAGTGCCAAGGATAAGTACAGGTTTAGCTGAATTTTTGACTGAAGCCCCTATGCATCCTTTCCTTCGTGGATTCTTGAGTAGGTTTAACATTTAATTTTCTTTTTGAAATTGAAGGCATTCACCAAGGGAGAAAGGAAGGAAGTTTCGCAAGTCATTAGGAGTGACTTATTGAAGAGTTTCTTGAAAGCAAAAGGTTTTTCTTATCCATAGGAGCCAGTACCTATTGATTAGGCCGGCTGGTCAAAGCCTGCGGGATGAAATCGATAATTTCACCACCTTATTTTATACACAAATGCCAGGAGAGAGAGTCTGGCAGGCAGGTTTGTAATATTCGAACCAAGTAGAATTCCATGATGAATACAGAGCCCCTGTCATGCTGGAGCTAGGAGTTGTAATGGCACTGACAAATTGTAATAATTTAACCAACCAGGCCGTGATGAAAAGTGTTGGTTCCAACGGCTCAAAATGAGAACAGAAAAGCCAAGGCAAACAAACTCGGTGCTTTGCATTGGCATTCTCCCCTTTCAACCCTTTTTGTGATGTGAGGATCGCGTTTGTATTTTGTATGGCCATGGCCAACGATTGGAACCTCCAAAAATATTCCATTCCTTCCAGCTTTCTTAGTTTTTGGGTGTGTAGCCACCGCTGCTCCTATCGCCTTAGATGTTTTCGCACTCATCGTGTTTACTCGTCCTGGCTGTACCAGCCCTTTTTCTTCAATAGTTATTTTCCATGAATAGTGTCGACTCCCGTCTAGTGCCGCCGCCTCAGCCATGCTCTATACTCTAATGCTAAAACCTCTCATCAAAAATTTCTTTTCAGTATTTTCTTTAGTTGCTCCTGCTAGAACCTCACCTCATGTTCTGGAAATTGTTAGAAGAGCTAGAGCTAAGGATAGGAATTCGAATTCGTGTCGGTATGTGGTTGGGAGTTAATATGTATGACATGGCTTTAGCCTGAACTCCTTTTGTAGTGTATTGAGCCAAGCCCATGGCACGAACCCTTTTCAGTTTTGTACAGTTCCAAAAAACCAAGGACTCCGTGTTTCTAACATGCGAGAAATAGTGAAGGATTTGTTCAGCTAGCTACCTCCGTGCCATTGCCATTTTAGACTCCTGCTGCACTCCCAAAAACTTCATTCATGTTTAATGTTCTCCTGGAAGAATACAAACACACGCATAACTGGAATGGAATACGTATGTTGGTTTGGCTGTATGGCCATGATTGGAAATGGCAGGAGAGCAAGGGCCATTTAGTTGGGCGGGGGCTGGCGGGCCCTAATCAAAGACTCCTCATCAAAATCCAATAGTCAATAATATGTCCTCGTGGAATAATTGCCAATGGTTGGAATGAATTGATTTGAATAAGAACACAAGAGGTTCAAAAGTATTAATCATCCTTTTCCAGAGGAAGAGTGGATTTGAATAAGAAGGGACTCTGCTCCCTTGGTCTGCCTCATCAGTCCTCCGTCCGTCCAACTTGATGATCGTGATGATGATGATGAGAAAATGCCGGTGTGCACTTGTTGAAAAAATTCTTTGTGCCCGTGTGATTCTCTCTTCCTTTCTCCATCTCTGGATCACGACAGCGTGACGAACCTTCAGTCACTTGAGTCGTAGTTTTTTATCCTCCTGTTTTTGTAAATGTTCATCCAGCCTAAGCCAAAGCCAAAGGGATTCAACGTAGCTCAGACCAAACTCACAGCAGTCAATAGACCAAGTTGGACGAGGAATGTAGAGCGAATTCATTCGGAGGCGATGAAGGATTTCACCACCCATTTAATTTTTAACTCTTTTACTCCGAAGCTTTTCCTTAAAACCCGGGTATAATTGATGACATTCTATCCGCTCCGCATGGCACGAGAGGACCACGGGTTAGTCGGAAATTACCCCGTGAATTCTTCAAGTGCCATTCGGAGAAAATAGTTTTAAGAACCCCTTATCACCCGTTATCACCCCTCATGGAGAAAATTTACCGTCCAGTTGGACTCGGCTGTAGGCAGGTTCATTTTGGTTCCTTCTTGTGTGGGAATAATATGTGTCATCCTGTGTCTGGTCTGTTCACGGAAGAATGATGGAATCCAAATGTCCATTCTCAATAGCAGGTGCAGCAAAAGGAAATACGAGTCAAAGGAAAAGCCAAGGAGCTAATGGCCAATACAATTCTTGACTTGAATGACATTTTTGACAGAATGGGATGTCTCCTTAATCTAGTTCTTCTCCATCAAACATCCGCACTTTCCTAAATTAAAACCAAATAAAAGTATTTTAATTCCAAGAAAAAGAAACTCATTCCATTATCTCTGCGTTAAGAGACCTCCAAAAAATTTATCGTTTACATTAAGAAATTGTACAAAACTCAATTTATGAACGTTTTTGAAAACTGTTTCGATTGGTAATGTCCAGTAATAAATCAACTCAACTTCCAGGAAAAACGTCCATAATTTTATTGACTGGCATGAGAGGAAGTGGAAGTCAAAAGCTGAGAAAGAAAATTCTTTCCAACAGACATGTTTGAAAACAAGTTTATAAACCTTCCAAGAAGAAAATTCGTTGGAATTTAATGATTCACATAAAGTTGGAATGGACCGTGTGAACTCTTAATGTTATAACGTAATACAAGTTGAACTTCTTCCCTATCATTTTTCGTCTCTGGACAAGTTTTAACGTGAGAGAATAATCGAGAGAACCGCACACTCCAATTCTCTTTCATGGAATCTATTTCTCACTTTGGAAAAAAAATGTCTTGTACGTATACGTACGTGTATTGCCCGACCTGACTTTTCCAAGCTTGCTTAATGGAGAACAAAGCGGCATGGCTGAACTGTGTTGTGAAATAAAAATGGGCAAAAACTACGTTCCCACCAAATAATAACTTGCCCGGCGGGTTTTAAACCTCAAGTTAAACATTTTGAGTACTTTCTGATACATGGTTAGGCTGTGTGAACACCGTGTCAAAAAAATAAAAGAATGAAGCTAATGCTAACCTCCTGTAGGTGTAGGAGGGCGAAGCCACTGCCGTTTCGACTACTTGTATTTTTATCCCCAGTTCCCCCAGACTATAATAATCATCAGTTGCTCTGTTCCGGAAGTAAGGATATTACAGCTGTTATTTCCCTAACTACTGTCACTTCCAAGCCCAGGGGCTGAGGGAGGCCACAGAACTAACCAAAAGTTACTTTTTTGTTCAATATTCATTACAAAATTCAATGCCTTTTGCGTTACATTGGGTTATTCATGACTTTTTTTAATTCAAATCAAAGCAAAAGCTAGAAATTATTTAAATCGTCAATACTTACGTATAGTTACAGAAAATACATTACATTTTCCTTGGAATTTTGGATATCTGTAGAGTGTTGGGATAGAGAGCTTTCACCAATGTGAAAATCCTTAACCACGAGTCGTCTCACTTTTCACCAGTCCATTTACATTGGCTACAGATACGATAAAACGAATTTGCCTTGCCTTGTCCAAAAAATATTCATAAAACAATTTCACAAGTACATTTCACTAGTTTCAATTTTTCCAAGACACGCACGCACGTTGAAATGGAATCGAAGAACGACACCCAGAAATTCACTCTCATTGCAAGTCTGAAAGTCTTTGTAAAAATGTAAATAAGTCGCACTGTCCATGGAAAGGCAAGGGTGTAATATTATTCTGAATATTATTGACTTTGTTTATGGATGGAGCAGATGGGAAAATTATTTATTTCACATCTGTTTGCCAAAACACTCCTTCCAATACAAATGATTATATACCTTTTTTTAAAAAGTGACTTTCTCTATTATATGTTCAGAACTGAGAGACCCAGAACTGAACGGATGAGGTTTTTGTCAAGAATAATCCCCGTGAGAAACTAATGGCAAGTGTAAGTAAGTGTTGGCGTTGTTGAACCGGCGAAGTAGTAAAGAAATGGGGAACCAAGTAATTTTATCCAAAGGAACACACGTTGAGTCCTTGGGACAAGTGTAGTAGTGGGTGTTTGCTGATTGAAGTCTGGGATTGTAATGAAGTTTGTGTGAGTCAGTAGCAGTAGCAGTGTGAATTCAAAAGGTAGAGGAGGATCTGAGCACAAGACTCCACCCTTCTGCCTTCCTCACCAATGCTCACAACCCTTTCTTTCTTTCTTTCTCATTCCAAAACTAAACTAAACTTATTCGTCTTTGTTTATTCTGCGTCCGAGGCCCGATTCATTACATTACATTACATAGGACGAGGATTCCTAGGTGAGTGACCCATCCTTTCACAGACTATTCACTTTAACAACTCACTCACTTTTGTAAATTTAATACATTTAACCACCCAGACCTACCATTCTGTCCAATTGGCATCCAATTAGACAATCTAACAAGATAACAAAACCTTACAAAAATTTATTTACACCTTGAATCACAAAGGAAATTTCTCTTGAGAAAGCGAAAACATGGACATATAATACAACCAATTCAAAATTCAACTTTCACTCTGGATATGGACTCAGCAAAAATCAAATTGAAAATTCGAACTGAACAGACTTTCCCCTGTTTGCATAAATCGGACTTACCACAGTGCAGTGCTCAAAGATATTATGGCTTGGCTTATGAATGTATAGCCCGTAGCTTAAGCAAGAAGTGACAATGAGATCATCACACTATGCAATACAAACGAGTCATAATATCCTCATTTGGAAGCATAATTCTTTAGCTAATGAAATGAGTAATAACCCAGACCCAGGGGGGAAATATTCAATTCTCTGTTGAGTCAATAGAATACACGTGATGGACTGCATATATTTTTCCACTGCAGTAGCTAAGGCAGAGAAAATCATCTGCAGTGGCCGGGTAAAATGATAATATTGAAGAAAAAAATGAACTAGGCATATCCAGAATGCGGGTACAGTTGGAGATATCGCCTTAATAGATACTTGCGTAGAAAGTCAAAAATACCCGGCACCGGTTCGACAACTACTACGGTGACTGACTGACGGTCTGTCTGCCTGTCTGACTACGACTACTACTAGTGGTACCTCCCAGGCCTACCTGTGTCCATAAATACACAAGGTATTTGATTCCATCTAATTTACCCAAATGAAACATTCATTATTACATTTCTACTCACTCCTAGGGAGTCCACTCAACCATTAATCCAACAACTCCCTATAACAAACCCAAGTAATTGATTTTTTTTTGTATATGTTTTCAATCCAACTAATAAAGCCTACGTATATACTTAGACCTGTCATATTCCTTAAATATGTTATTTATAGCTATTTTGAAAAATTGATGATAGACTAGGAGAAAAGGGATTGTAGTTGAAGAGATGTGAATTCTAGGGAATTAGGAGAAGGGCAGGGCAAAACTTGAGAAGATTTGGGCGCAAGAGCAAAGAATCTGTGAAAGGATGTAGAATTCCTAAGCCAAGGGTTAGTCTAGTCTGTCTTTTAGTCCCAAGCTCCCACCCCAATTGGTGGGACATTACCGGATGCAGAGGAAGACTGAACTGAGTGACTCCCACTCAAAGTAAAGAGCAAAACAGCGTCTTGGACTCGATCTACAGATTAACAAAGACCTCCCTTAAAACCCAACTTTCCCTCATAGAGCCCTAGGATTTCTGCACAGGGTGGTATTTTATAAGCAAATTTACCTTTTCAATTTATTGTCCATATGACATGAATCCAATATGAAGAAGTACATAAAATATCACGATCCGCATAACTATGCACGGGACAAACTCAGGTTTTACGATCCAAGGGAAATGAAGCATGTCGAATAGAGTGGAGAAAGTAAATTTCTCCACTTCTTAAAATTCCGATTTGGATTTGAGTCTGAATGTGTATATTTACTTAGTGGTGGATGGAGATTTTATAAATAGAGAGTGGGAATGGAATGGAAGGAGGACCAAGTCCTTGGAAAGTCCAATGTTTGGTCGTTTGTTGCCATGGAAGATTTGCCAGGTAGATACAAAGGGAGCGGGGAAGTTTGGCAGTTAAATGGAGACGAATGGGCTAGTCGCGTGCTTGTTATGCTCCCTTGCATTTTGTACATACTTAGTTGGGTAGAAGGGCTGAAATGACCTGGGTGTTACTGAACCAAAACTAACTGACTCGCTGGACAGTAGACGAAGTGGAAGCAGAAAACTGCTATGGCTCAAATGAGTTTTGTAGAAGAACAGAAAGGAAGAAGGAAAGCGTGCCAACCAACCATGCATACACTTTAAGCAAATAATAGTCCTCGGACTTAAGATTACTTCAAAACATGGACATGGATCAGGTAGGACCACTGGTTCTATTTAATGGCGACAGCGGCACTACCACCACAATCAAGACAAGAAGGCAATGGACTTGTAGAGACCAAACCTAGCCTTGCCATGGCGTGACTGACCAGGGTCCATGTTCTCACTTTTGGCAAACTCGAATGAGCAACCGAAATGTGCGACGAAGCGACACTGTTTAATTCATAGTGAATTTCAGATTCATTTTACTCATAAGGAACCACCCATCTGTGCTATGTAAATAGAATTAAACTAACCTGTCATTTTCCCTTTGTTGACTTGTGATCCAACCAGGTGAAGTACACCAAGTGTTTATTAGCTCTTCAATTCCCGAGTCGGCGGGAACCTCAAATGTCATCCTCGGGTTGAAAATCGTCCGAAACTTAATGACTGGATGAACCAGTCCAGACCACGACGTCCTTTCCCTGTTGAGGAGGAGACAGACAGGAAATTGTAGTGGATGTTAAGAGCGCATGCATTATTTGCCCCCTAATAACGCCCAATTCAATAACAATATTGCACTTTAAAAAAATTTTCTCTACTAAGCTAACGCACGTATATCCAGCCAGCCAGAATTTTGTATTAGCTGTCGCGCCGGTACAAAAAACACACATTCACATTATTGAGCCATGGACTCTTCCAACAAACCTTCCGTGTGCGATCTATCTGTCTGCATATAAAAAGGTAGTAAATTGTGGGCAAAGTCCATGGAGTCGAGGCCTAAATGGGCTTGAAACGATGTGTCACGCAAATAGATTGGCAACCGCCATACACACAGACAGACACTAACAAACAGCTGGGGGAAAATGAATGTTGAACGAAGACACTTAACTAATATTACACATGGAGGAAGAGTCCAGGATAAAACATGCCCAAACCCGGCTGCATCATAATTGTATCTGTTTAGCAATCCAAATTCATTCATCCTAACCCAACGTAAAACCAAAATTAACTTGGGAGAAAAAATGAACAAGGCAAAAGAAGTAAAAAAATTAAGTCCAAGCCCAAATCATAAAATTTGAGAAAGAAGTGACAATGAAACAATGCATGCAGAGCGGATATTTTTTTGTATGGCTTACAGAGGAAACCGGGCATGAAGAAATTTGCAACCTACGAGAGCCAAATGTACTTAAAAAGAGCTGGTCGTAAAACATTAGAAACAAAGATCATCTCAAGAGGAAAGATGGTTTAAGTGGGTATTAACTTTACGTAATGAATGTGAAAAGATCGAGATTTTTTATACTTCCTCTGCCACCCAGGTAAATTTTTAGAAGGGTGTTTCACTTACAAACCTTGCTACCTGACTTTCACCATTCCAAACCAAATGGATGATTCAACCCAGGAAAATTCTATGTGTAAGTAGGTAAGAAGAGAAAACACTTATTGATCCAAGATCCACTAACAAACTAAATTCGCCTGGAAGAAACTAGGATTTTTTCCATTGATGAAAAATACATTAACTACTAGTCCTAGTTTATACTATTTCTACTAGCCAAGTTTTCAATTTCCCTTCACAAAATACCCATGAGACGATCAGCTGTCAATTTAAGACCTTGGCTCACACCTGGCTTACCCTGCTCAATACGAAACACCTTAAATTTAAGCTTTAGCTTCCCCTTCGTACTTTCACTTCAATAAGAGAATGGCCCGATCATTTCTATAAGAATTCTGTACAGTACTACTATGTACTACTCAATTTCAAAGAAAATCCTTATTCTTTGAGTATAAGCAAAGAACGGAAGGAAATGGGCTTTCACCGCCAAATTTTGTGAACTACCGTTGGAGTTATCACCTATTTTACTATAGAAATTTCTCATTTATAGCAGCCAACGGAAGGAAAGTTCAATCAAACTACCGTCACTCTGTTATTTTATTGGATAAGCTTAAACATTGAATTTTTGAAGGAATGATGGTTGTTGGTTTCTGTTTTCTTTGAAGAAAGTAAAGTGTCAGATGGTTCCTTCCTTCCTGTAATACTTTTAAAAATAAATGACGGTGGTGGACACAATAGAGCTTATGCCATGCCCTGCACCTTTTGAAACCATATGTTTCAAAAATTCAATCCTGCTGGCATGGCACAAGTGAACTAAGGAAAGGTGAGACTCATGGTGGTGTTTGTCCGTGCCTCAATACACATGTGTGCATTCATGTACGCAATAAAATAAATATAACGTAACGTAACTTAACGCAGCTAAGCTCACCAGCTCATTCCTGTTCATTATTCGGGGAGAATAAAAAAAATCTAGTTGTTGTAGAAAGGGTTTGAAAGGAATGGATGAGCCAAGTTTGCATTCCATGGCAAGGCATGCCACGGACGGATGAGTGCAAGAAAATGGATGTAAAGTACAAGATAGGAGCTAAAGCTAAGGTTGATTTTATTCTAAAGTCAGTCATTATTTCTGCCAAAGACATTTGCCAAGCGGAACCTAGAACTACAACCTTACTTCCGGTGCGGTCTTCGCACCAGTGCAGTATCAGCATCTGTCTTCTCCTTCAACTCTTACATTTAATACCCCACACACCTTTATACATTTCTTAACCTTCGATGCAGAGCACTAGTCGCCCAAGGGTTTTTTATTTGGGGAAAGAAAACTCTAAAGTCACGCTAGTGTGTTACGTGCCTCAAGTAAGTTACTTGCCTTACTTTACGGGAGCACTGCACTGTACTTGAGCTCCTCATTTTCTTTTAAAACGGATCGTTTCACTTCATATCGCATCCCAAGTGCAGATCCTATCCTTATTTCAAGGAATTGAAATAGTTTAATTTTAAAGTAATAATTGCCAGGTAGCTAATTATGGGTCATTTGAATTTTGCTTACACGCTCCGGAAATATTTTATTTTAAATGATTTCATTGGTTTGTTGAAAATTTCTTGATACGCTATATATTCTATGGTAAACTTGGACAAACTTGTTGATCACGGGTTTACATAAGAAAAATGAACAGTAGCAATGAAATTGAAGTGATTCCACTTTGGAAGAGGCTGAGATTAAGAAGACTGGTAGTAGTAGCTGGAGGGTGTCAAGAAGAAGATCTTGTGTAATTGAATGAGATTCATTCAAACTCAGCATGACATTGTTTCTGGTTGAAGACAACGAGGACTTTGAGTGATTTCTTTAAACAGGGACAAACAACAAGAACCGAATCAAAAGACAGATAATTCTGCTTGGTCTGTTGTCTGGTTGAATTAAATACTACCTGCCAAGCTCAGCCAAGTGATTTTCTCCTATTAAACGCATCTTCAACTCTTTAGCTTTTCTTGCAGGTTACAGTGGATGAGGTTCTTCTATTGTATTTATCAACGTAGTTTCAATAATAGCCCTCCTTTAAACCCAACATTTTTCTTAGCACTTGTCACATACATAAGGATTCTTTCTTTTCTTTTCTTTCAAATTGAGGGAAGGAAAGCCAACGAAGCAAGAAATAAACACTCCATCTGTTTCAAACTCATTTGTTTCATGTTTCCTTGCATCACATTTCTCAACATGAATCTCTTTAGGTTTCAGGATCTGACTACCTTTGAGATAATTTATCTGAGTCCTACCTTTACATGTACATGCACATAAATTCTCAATTTGCGAATTAATTCGAAGAATATTATTATTAGCCAAGTCAATTCTCCGAAATCCAATGAGATGACTAATTATTTTCTTTGATGAAAACTACAAGGGATTAATTTGTTTTGATTGCGTTGAAATGACATATGTTGTCTAATTCAATTAGCCAAAGGGCTACTGATGACAAACCCTGCTTACCGGAAATAACCTTTAGCCAAAATTTGGAATAAAATGATGTCATGATGGGTTGATCGTTAAACCTGGCAGTCTTTTCTTTAATCGTTGGCTGAAGAGATCAATGTGGGAGAATATCACAATGAAAACAAGAGTTGAATGAGAGGCGAGGTAGGCAGGGATGACTTCAGCATAAAACTTTAATTTTTTCAAAATAGTATTTGGACTCAAGCATGGAAAAGTCAAAAAGTGTATTCACTTAAGCCTAGTCCTGTATATTCCGTGTTAGATCCCAGAGCAAAAGTGTTAGATTCCTGAGTGTCAGCCAGGCGATTCCAACCATCTAGTATCCCTGGCTTCTTTGCATGAATTCATTTTGAACGACGATGGGTCCCCATCCACCTAATGAAATTCAATGCAAAGACCTAACAATGAATCTAACCTGTCTCGTTCACAAGTGAATAAAATTTACACGCTCGATTATTTCAATTATGGAAATCCTTACTTACGTTACGTTTTTCTTCAAGCGAACAAAAACTACGAAATGCAAGCGAATTAGGTTTAAAAAATTTATAAATTTCCACCACATTTAGTGTTAGGGAGTTCGAGACTATTAATTTGTACATTCTGCATGCATGTGTTGGTGATGTGCATTGTCTTAAAAGGGGGCTGTCTACCTGGAAGTAAATTGAATGACGCCATCAACTTGAGCTTAATATTATTTTTTATGAAAAATTAAATGTGTCTGAATTTTTTTGCAATCAGTGCACTTTGGCTAACTGTATTTCACATTCAATGATGGGAGGATTCCCTATGTCTGCACACTGGACTGGTTTTTGCTGAAAAAACTTGAAATCACTAGCCACTATACATTCCGTCAAGGAAAAGCCAAGGAGATGTAGAAAATATTATACATGCATATATTTTGCACATTGTATTGCATTAATATATTAAAAATTGGAGTATAAAATTGATTAAATATTTGTTTTTGTATTTTGCATTTGCTAGGTGCTAATATTCCTAGTCGCAATTTTTTGCTTTTGGAATGATTAATACGCTAGTGAGTAATTAGACCTTGCCAAATCAGCTCAAGACTTCACGGCGAGGAATTTGTTTAGCATAAATGTGGATTAACCTAAGGCTGTCAAGTTAGAAAAATTATTTCAAATTTTGAATAAATTATCTTTGAGTTGAAAAGCTCATCAGCTTAGCTTAATGTCCAAGTCTCTCAAGTTGATTTATGCGACTGGAGCCCAGAGGCACGGTGAATGTAATGGGATTGCTGATGGATTAACCCATTCGTCGTGCGCGTCTCCCACTTCATATTTCTATGCCACAACAAATTTAACACGAGCCATTTTAATAAATCTTCTTTGTAAAAAAGTTCTGCTAAATGCAACAACTAAACATGTCCGTTTCTGATTTTAAAACTAATCTTCGTATATCTAGACGTGTAGCCCAAAAATAATATTTTACCGTGTTTACAATCTACAAAATAGCTCAGAGAAAGTCTTTCACACCATGTACAAATGCAAGTGAAAGTCTTTCATTGCCAATCTAACTTCCACCTGAGAAATTTTATCCAATATTCTTTTATGCTTAGGTTTAGAGGATGTGCAGGTAGAGGTAGGATCTGCGTAATATTAATGTCATTGAAGACACTTCCGTTCCATGCTTTTTTCGTGGTATTAAACAACAACGATTATAATATTCTAAGAGTTCGGCACTACTCCCACTACTTCTGACACCGGATTGAAGAGAATATTGCCCCGTGTGTTTCATGTTCGGCCTCATCATCATCACGCTACCCCGACTCTTCTTTGGGTTGTTGGATGATAAGGCAAAGCAAGGGAAGGGTTGAGCAAAGGAAGGCAAACTGTAAAAAAAGTTTTAAAAAAGCCTGGCAAGTCAGACAAGCTCAGACGGAAGACCATATGGCTTTTAAAGTTGGCGATCAAATTGAAGGTGGTGAAGGTAAGAAGAACCAAGTTGGTTGAATCCCTCTTAAGTTCTAGTTTCCTTTCCGACGACGACGACGAGGATGACGGACGGACCAAGTCATTATTTCACCTTCGTATTTCCTCTTTGATTTGACTTCATGCATGCATATCCGACCAAAAATTGAACTCAAAGGACAATCACCATCAGACACGACTTCCTTTTAGCCCAAACTCTACGTCGACTGTCACTACCACGATTGAACACGGAAGATTACTGTGAATTCCCTGGTTCTAAGACAGGACGAGACTAACCTATCAGCCAACGTAGCCGAATATAGTCATAGAATATAGTAATAAATCATCCTCTCCCCTCCAACGTCTCCAAGTGTTGAAAGAGTTTGCTCAATAAATTTGAGAATGAAAATGGCAATTGAGTATAACATTTTTGGGGGGAAATTTTCCCAGTTCCTGGAACAAATTATTTGATTCAGAACAGAAGAATAGGAAGTAGAATGGATCCAAACCCAAATTCTTTGTACTTTTACAATTTACTGCAATGCGACTATACTATACATGAGAATAGAAATAGAGAAAATGTTTGGAATAAAAAACTATTTGCGTGAACAAATCAGGTAGAATCGAATAATATCAATTGAGAAAGGAAGGAAGAAGACATCATAACAAGTCTCCTTTGGATTTTTTTATCTTTACTACTTTTGCTACGAGTGAAGGATGGGATGCCCGAAAAAAGTTCTCGAGTTGAAGGAATTCACGAGGAATCTGTTAGAGTTTTGTGGCCTACGTGATGCCCTTCAGCATTTCCCATAAAAAGTCCAACGTAATCATTCCACTGTCTTCTGTCTGAACTCCATTCCTTCTTTCCAATGTAAATGTAAAAAATAAAAGAGCTATGGCATATTGGGAAGAACGCACACACACACATACAGCCGACCAAGTAGTAAATAATAGTAAATTCTTATATCTTGCTAATTGTCGAATTTTAGAAAATATTACTGCGGCTAGGCTGTGACATTTTCTCCACGTAATAAAAAGTACTCCACTTTATAGGCAATGTCACACCTGCCTTGTCTTTCGTCATCGTCACTCAATCGAAAGAAGAGAAATTCCTTTCTCACAATACAGAAAATATGGATATGGTGAGGTGTTTTTTATTGGCATGAATTATCTGTGTGTGGCGGTAGTAATCTTTTTTTTTCTTCGTCTTTTATTATTTTGCATACCGCATCATCGTACTGAACTTGTTGTGCCGCCAAGCTTGGCTGGGCTATAAGATCCAATGGCAAAACAAGAAAGGGCATGGCGGATGTTTATTCCTATATAAATTGTCATTTAAAACCTCTGAAAGATTTATGCATCATCCATCAATAATTGGGCAATTACTACAAGGTCAAGCACAATGATTATTCAAGTCTCATCTCATAGACAAACTAAACGACGACGGTTTGACCACATTCTAAGTTCATTTTGTCACCATACAACGATTTAGAAAAACTAGAGATACCATGTCTTGGTCTCAAGATTGATTTGCTGAGGAAATGGCAAAATCATGGACATACTATTTAGTTACACTATGAATGTTAATATTGCCTTTCTCACAAAAACAATTGAATCAACAAAAGATTATGACATTGGACATGGACATTAAAAATACAAGCACACACGGATTTCTCACACCATGAAATTTTTGGAACCTTTGCTTTTGTCCTACTTCTTAACTTAACTCTTTAAAGTTAAACAGGATCAGGGGTAGACATGAATAAATGGCCTGGGTTATAGGGCTAGGGCTGAATAGCTTCCAGTCAACTCTTAATATTTTTCCTTCCATGGCCTGAGTATGGCATAGTGCGTTTACAACACTACGTGTGTTGTGTAGGAGTGTCTCCTCAGTGGAATTGTAAATAAGAGAGGGTAATTACAAATAGTCATTAGTAAAATTAGTTTCTTGTGCATCCGTATCCTAGCTAGCAAAGCAATGCGTGTTGTGTTGTGTGCCTCCCTGGACTGGACTCATGCATTAACTTTACCATGATCCCACATCACAGATAAGACACGTTCGTCCATCCATGAATTATTGGAAAAGTTCATTCAACAAACCCAAGGCAAAATTAGGCAGGCAGAGCAAAATAAAAATAAAAATTTGATTTTTGAAATAAAATCCTGAACTATTATCCACTGCATTTGCAAGATAATTGCAAGTGTAAAGATTAAATTAAGAATTTGTAATTCCAATTAAGACATAATTATCAAATAAAATGGTTCTTAAAATAGTAGTACAAAATCCTGGTGTTTACAGAAGTTAATTCTTACAAGAGAGACCGAATATAATTCTATTATCGAAATGTTATGCTAAATCAGTCTTTGTGTTTAGTTCCTAGAAGGGATCCTATACCCTTAATTCATTTATTCCACTTTATGCCCATAGCATGCAATAAATTTATTTGGATAAGGAAGGGTCTCCTAATTTGACAGCAGGTAGAAAATCAAGGGTCGGCTACCTTTATGATTTCTTTTTTTTTTAATTCAATGCCCAGCTATGCCTAGCATTCTCTGAGTAGGCCCGGCTCAAGGGTCCGATAGATAAGTTCAGATTTTTTTGCAGGATTAACCCGAACACAATAAAGCTATGGGCTGTTATTGAGCTGAATAAATAAGCCAATTATCAATATGGACTTTGCTGAGCCGCAAGTGGCATAATCTTTGTATTCATAATATATTCCTGAGAATTGGACTGTTAAGGCAGTACCACGAAATAAAATTATAGATATTGAAGGCATACATATGGAATCTATGAACTAGTTAGTATGAGTTGGGCAGGATATCTAGAGAAAACCCGCCAACGGAACTCGGACTGCTAGGATGCAATGCGTCTGTCCTCCATTTTGTGTCGCATGCCAAAATGTATTTCCAAAATAGCTCTGCGCTTATAATAATTTTCAAAGATCCCCAGAAAAAACAAGTAGTAAATGCAAATTTACTGACCTTTTCAAAATATTTGGAGATGATGCGATGGAGCGTGAGTTGGCCCAGAGCTAAGACATGATGACGGGTGTCAGGAGTGCGACGACGGGTTGTGCACAAATATTGACTAGGATTATTTGGATATTATTTTTTCTCCGACATGGGTGAAGAATTGGACAAAGGATTTTGATTAAATTTGTTGGAAGGGGTTGATAATAAAGGGAAGTGAGATAGAAATCACACGGTCGGTCACTTGGGACTCCTGAAGAATATATGGTTGCTGCACCTGACGTTTTCCAGGAGCAGCCGTGTAGTTGAGCCGAGTTGCAAGTTTCGTGGTTGAATTTGAAGTGAGTGAGTGAAGCAAAAACACCTGTACTGACTAAAGTTGTGTTTCAGTTGAATCAACCACCTCTGTGCTCTCATTCTCCTCACAATTCAACCAATCCCTTAAACCCTTCTGTTCTTGTTCAGCTCTCAAATCCAGCAAACACTCTCTCCGAACCCCTCATCCACCCTATGTAGTCTTAACCCTAATTAGTGGCTCATCTACAGTACATTTCCTCAAGTCAACAATCATCAGTACTTTGGAAAAACCATTCTGCATTATTCTTCAGACAAAATCCTTTTATTTTCTATTTTCAAGAATTAAAGTTTTAAGGAAAAATATTTGACACTTTTAGAAATAATGAATTTGCAATGTGCTAATATAATTTGAACTAATAGCACCAAAATCATTTCTAACTATTATTTTTGCAGATTTCCTAAAAATTAATTCTACAAGCTCAAGTACTTGAGTCAGATTTGCAGTCTGTAACAAGATTTGTGAAGAAATTGATGATTAGTATTGTGTAGGAATTGAAGTTAGCCCGAGGGTTACACAAAGTAGAGTTTCCTGTCGACAATATGTTCAAGACCTGCCAGAGCCAGTTGTCTTGATGGGAGTCTGGGACTACTGTTCATCATGGGTAGAGGCAGGGATTACTACACATTTGTAGAATGCATCTCAACGTACACTTGTACAGTCCAACTACTTGTACAGTTATAATTAATGTACTCTTAATGTATACGTATACCTTCATTAACTCCTCAAAACTACGCCAAAGACCAATTCATCCTCTAATTAGCAAACTTCAAACTCATTCAAATATTTGCATTAACTTTTCCCTGCATGCGAAGGGAGGTGACATCATAAGTCATTAGTGTTTTACCCCTTGGCTTTTACTCTGATGCTTGTCTGTTGTGTAATCCAAATGTCAGAAATAAAAGTCATGTTCGAAATATTGGATGGGTATTTAAAAAATCAAAACTAACAATTTTTGGAAATCTACCACGTCGTTTTCAATTATATCTTGTGTTGTTGGCAAAACAAATAGGCTGACTGGTTGTACTTTATTTTAACCTATCAAATGATCAAACAACCCTTATTGCCATTTCACAATTCCAAACCGTGTACTCTCCAGAGAAATTTAAATGTCAAGCCGTACTGGGGGAAAATAAGTATGAATAGGAATAGCCCAGACGATAACATAAGTCATTTGATTCAGTCGCTTTCTCCTGTTCCAGAATCTGGGGAAGGGTGAAACATAGCGTGGACACAATTCGATAAAAGTTGAAACATAAATAAGGTGGGCGAACCCTGCAAGAAAATTTTATTCGTTCAACTAATTGTCAGACCACTGCTCTGCATTGAAATTTTGCTATTACATGCTCAATTTCCTTCAAACTTTGTTTTTACACTCATCGACATGAGAGTAATACTTTGGCATGCATTGGCTTGGCACTCGTAGTGGTTGACCGGACGTTGCAAATTTCCAAAAAATCCTCCTTCTGTTATGTCATCAATCATTCAGCAAAAGCTCTCGTGACTACTCAAGTATTTGACGAGTTGGGCGTAATGTACGAAAGGGAACGCGATACCCAATTTAATTATAATATTTTAGTAGAGTGTGTGTTGCTTATCATAGAGGACAGGAACAACCTCAACGACGTAATGCAACAGTCCTTGTCAATTCTTACTTTTGTGGTACGACAAACAACTGAATTAAGTAACGAGCCCGCCAATCACTAATACAATTTATAAGTTCTCAATCTAATTATTTTTCTGGAATTTAAATCAAGTTTCTTGCCGTCCACAATCCTTTCCCCACTGCATGTGTAATGAAATTGTTTTAATCTTATTTAATTGATTATAAATTATAAGTATATAGAATATTGACCACACCATTTAAAGAAACGAAAGCTCATCAATTATTTACAGAGGTGTGGTGTGAGTTAGTAGTTTTCTAAATTACATAAAGTAGCAGAATATTCGCAATCCCAGTAGGTTTTCAACTATTCCAATTTCATGCCCGTGGCCTTATAATCCATGTTAAATATTTGATAATATATTAGACTAGAGTTATATCGTGACAAAATTGCAATGACTAATTGGTTGCTTTCAGAATTGAACAGCTTGACAATACGAGAGAAGGCTATTGTTTTCTAAAATCATTGTTTCACAAATTCATGTATTAAATTAATCAAACAAATGGAAATGGATTGTGAGTTGGTGGTTCTCAAATACAAGGCTATTACGACCATTCAAACTTTGAGGAGTGGTCATTTGAGCTGCACTGCAGCAGTGGACCCTTGATTACTTTTAGACCAATCAGTGGTAATCGTTCTCCTGTAATTGACTCTATACGTGTTCTCTCCTCATTTCGTTTGCATGGTGTGTGTGTATGTGCTAAGATTAAATCCAAAATAATAGCGTTGGGCAAAACCTACATTTATGCACAAGGTTCAGAGACTGGACAGCCCAGTCCAGTCCAGCCAGTCGCTTTCACTTCCTTCCTTACCTTGCTCCCTGGAACTTTCAATCGACCATGTTTCTTTAACCACAATTTCTTCCTCGCCCTACTTTTTTTTCTCCTTTTATAATAACCCAACCTCAGAAAATTTTCATGGGTTCATATGATTGTTCGTTTTAGCGAATCACTATTTACACGAAACGAGGATGACGAAGACTTTTGTGGACATTGGAGTCGTGTAAGTGACCCGGAAAGTCCTAGAATAAAGTTAAAAGCTCGTTGTGAACGGGGTAGGGCAGTCTACTATTTAATATGTTCCGCTCCCGCTTCACGCAAAGGTATAAAAGCGACATGAAACTTAAATCAGCAATCTAGACAGGAGGGTAAAAAGAAACCACGTATTAATACACATTACGACGACGATCGAGAGTGAAATCAGATTAGAGGAGTCCCTGGGTCTAAAATGGGATTTTGGTGCTTGGCTTTGCATTACATGCCCAGCCCCAGACGATTCTTTCTTTTACTTACCTTCCACGTCCACCTTTCATTTTAGCTTTGCTTTAACTTGTAGCTTTCTCCCCTACTATCCGGAAAAGCCAAAATGAAATATTCCTTATTTTCTGTCTACGTCTACCTTGGTTTTCTAAACGTGTAGAAAGTTGAAAAGGGAGCGTGAATAAGCCACATGTGAAGAAAACCCATGATGTTTAATGGCACTATTGCATGTTAGAATAAAGAACTTCTCCCCTTTCTCCTCCTGTAAACTAATTTAAGACTAGCTTTCTTTCTCTTGAGGTTTATTCTGCGTCAATATAATAAAATATAATCCTATCCTCGTCCAAGCTGTGTGTTTTAATATCACAATATTTCATTTATTGCAAAATTCATACAACATTAATATTTACTCTAGTAATAACCTCGGGTAATGATGTTTTGATAAGTTATGGAGTACACCGTTCGCATAATGCATTAAATAATTACAATTGACATTAGTTTTTTGACCTGGAAGAAAATTAAGGTTCATTAAATTGTTTACTTTTTTAAAAAATTTATTTCAGTCCAGCTCTATTATATTCTTCCGTGTGTGTTGAAAGGTGACGATTTGTTTGGATCAGTTATTCTGGTCTATTTCGATCCATTTCTAACCCTAGTCAATCGATTTATTTCTCACCTCGTAATAATGATGTTTTGATAACTGATTGATGTTATGGAGTACACCGTTCGCATAATGCATTAAATAATTACAATTGACATTAGTTTTTTGACCTGGAAGAAAATCAAGGTTCATTAAATTGTTTACTTTTTTTAAAAATTTATTTCAATCCAGCTCTATTATATTCTTCCGTGTGTGTTGAAAGGTGACGATTTGTTTGGATCAGTTATTCTGGTCTATTTCGATCCATTTCTAACCCTAGTCAATCGATTTATTTCTCACCTCGTAGAATCCATGTAGAATGAATGAACAAAGTCAAAGGCAGAGTCATCCAGTCAACAATTTATTATGCCAAGGTAAGGGAGGGATTTCCTCATTGTCAGACTCAATTACGAATTAACGTATTGTTATTCTACTTTATATTAAGGCAAATGCTTCGTAGGAGAACAAACGGACAAAACGGGTTTGCATATAGGCTCAAGTCGGACGTGGACCAGACATATGAATATTTATCATTATGATTCTTAATGTAGGAGAAGGGTCCAGTCCAGTTTACTTTTACTACTATAGGTGGGCATGGTACATTTGCGTTAAATAAGAACCTTATTTCATTGGCAAAAAAAAACGCTAACAATAAAATGTAATGGAAAACTCCTGTAATTTTCAATCAGTTCGCAATATTCATTTATTACCATTTTATTACATTGCATTGAATGGGACGAGTTTTATTTCACCCTGCTGCCTTAATTGTTTCTTTTAAAGTAATTAGTCGGATTAGTCAATCAATAGATCAGATGATATGGGCTAGTTCCCTTAGTACGTATCTTCAATATTTAATCAAATACAAATGGACTACTACATACGTATGCTGGTTGTTTATAGTTTCCCATTACCGACAAAGTTTATTGGATTTCAAACGAACTTGTATAAACCACATTGGAAAGTTATTACTACTAAGTGCTAAATTATGAGTAGTGTGAATATAACTCGAATGGTTAATGAATTAGCCGGAACAAGCAAAACAGGCAGTTCCGATCATCATTTAACACGCGGAGTTTGTCTATTTTATCGTTAAGTAATCTGTCCATTAGTAGACGCCGATTGGTTGTCTCCAAAATAACAATGTGTAGAAAAGGAATATCGGAGTTATCGTATTCTTATGATGGATACAATTTTGGCTACATTCCTGGTGGGAAGATAAAAAACTGGGTAAAGAGAAGCAAACACGAGACAAGGCTGGAATAGTCAAAATTAACTGTTCATTTCATTTCGGTATACATTGGCAAAATATCTCGAGATTTGAATGAAAGATTACAAAAACACATGCGAGATATCAAAAAGAAAACCCAAAATTCAGCTATCGCAGTACATATCTGCAAAATAATAGCAAGCTTGAGGCTTCAAATCTTGTTTAATTATGGAAATTTAATTCCAAGTCATGTTTTAGCCAAATACGTTTGCAATACTTATAAATATTTGGTTTTAAAAAGGATCAAATAGACGAAATTCAAGTCGAAAGATTGCAAATTAAAAATAGCGACCATCTTGATGTGTCCACCTCACTGAACTTCCGTGCAGTAAATCATAAGCTGACCTTTCTGGTGAACTCAAATTAAGAAATACTTCCCACCTAAACATTCTCTATCAGGTATTACGCAACCAAGATTAAATTTTATAGTCTAGATAAAATGTAAGTATGTATTTCAGGTGGAAGGACCAAGCCCATGGAAGTTAGAAATTAAAACTAGCGTTGGATGGATTTTTCCGAATCCAAGATTTCCAACCTGAGCTTACATGCAGAACTAACAAAAATGTATAAAACAAATGGTATGCATTACAATTAAGTTTATTTAGGCAAAGATCTGTCAAAACAATCAATTTGAACATAAATACGCCAAGAAGACTGCGATTTACTTTGGCATATTTTAAACCCTATTTTTATTTGTTCATGTCACCTTCTTTGACTTGCATTTTTAGCAGAATTTTTATGATGATGATTATTATTTACCCGAGATGAAAGGATTGGAATGTAAAAAGAAAGGCAGTTGATTAAGAACCCTTGTCACACTAATTACACCATGTCGTGTCATGAAAATATACAGAAGGCTATGGACAAATCAGATATCATCTTGAGAGCTGAGTATTATTTTTACGCTCAATTGCACGACAAACGAAGATTTGGAATGGTTGTGCCAGCCAAAAAGTCCAATGACCTTCTTTAACCGTCACCATCAGAAAAAAGTCAAATCAAGTCAACCTGCTTTACTCGATCAATATTATCCAGTCGTGGAAAAAATAAAAATACTATATGATTTTGCTGTTAATTTGTTGGTTTTTATGAAATAACAGGTATAATCAGGGCTGAATGATTTGATTTGTCACCAATTTCCAAAGGACATTAAATAAACAAAGGATTTGTGACAGGGACATTACTATTCATGTTCAGCTCACTCATCATTTTGCGCATAATGTAATTATGTGGGGAAAACTTTAGTTGGGTCTGGATGGATGGATGGAAGAGGCGGAGAGTTGAAAAACAAGCTTTCACCTTATGTATGAAAGGTTGGCTTCCGTACAAGTTTTCCCCGGCGTCTCTTTCCAAACTAAATGTCAGCGGAAATGGCTTTGGATGTTTAGGTGGGGTGAGTTCGTGTCGTGTCAAAGGTTGCAGTTTTTTCCTCTTAAAATCGATACACAAAAAATATTACATTAGGGCTCGTGATAAAGGGGGACTGACGAACATGGAGAAAATGAGCCAGTTGGACTGACTGACTCGTTCAAATGGAATTAAGTCAAGCCAAGCCAAGTAGTCAACGAATTTTCACCATCATGATTGCATGTGTACTCTAATTCCAGGCTTCGTTTGAGTTTGAGCGAGCCTAGGTTGAAATGTCCTTTTTACTGTAGGACGGAAAAGTTGCATTAAAAAGTTCTTGAGCATTGAGGAGGACGATGAGCGGTTGAAAATTACAAATTACATGGTCACCACTCACTACTCTCAAAATTGTAAAGTTTTGAAGGGAAGGAAGCTAAAGACCACAAATTTTGTAGCCGAGCTTGAGCTCCTTAATTCCACCACCACTACGAAATTACCTGCTTTAAAATTCTGGGCTCGTAGACTATTCAAGAGAGGAAGCCTTTGCACGGATGACCGATTGAAGACTGATGGCTGTCCATCCATATGCTCCCTCTCCTCGGATTATTCATCATTTCTTCCACACAATGAATGGATCGTCAGTCAAGTCGCTTTCCTTTTATTACCCAGAGTAAACAAGTCACTACAAAAAGATACCTTGGCTAATGTACTCATGTAATGTTACCCCTTCTACTAAAATGGAACCGGAGCAGTTCATGTGTTTGTTCATATAAAAGAATTTCCGACACTTTGAGTTTTCTTTGGAATTGATAGGAAATAATACTTCTTCGACACCGGGTGCTAAAGCTGAAGCCAAAGTGTCGGCAAAAGAAAGAAAATTGCATTAAAAGAGCAGAAGAAGCCTCAGTTCCTTGAAGTCCTTCATTGTGGTCTTAGTTTCATTGAATCTAAATCTATTTGAAGTTTTCCCTAAATTATTGACCGCTTTTTTGGCTTCCGCTAAAGAAAAGTTAGATTTCTATTGTAGATTTTTGCCTTTGATATTTATGTTCACCATGCCTGAGTAGTTTCAGAGTGGCTGCTCCTATTTGTAGGTGTATTCCGCCCTATTGTTCTCTCTTAAGAAAGTAAAGCAGAGTGCATAATGGAAGTGACAACATGTATCATTCATTGTATCTTCCGAATTATGTATCTTGTCAAGGAATATTTTGTCAATGGACCGGAAGGAACTAACTTTTAACGTTAATAGAAATTTGCGAGGAATGAGAATAGTCTGAAAATTGGCTTTGAACTCATTTTACCAAGAAACTTGCCCAAATCTTCAATACACTTTTTACCATGATATTTTAATGATCCAGGATTTTATTATCCTGACTGAGAAAGGATTAAGTCAGTGCGTGGAGAAAATGGGTTGTTTCGCTAAATGCACGCCATTCAAGGCAATGGTCCATCCTCTCCACGCATGCATAGTTTAAGTTTAGACGAAATTTGGAAATGAAAAATCCTTGTTCCTTGTTGTTATTCTTGTCGTGTTGTTTTTGCATTGCTTTTTAGTATCTGCACTTAATGTGAAATTAAAAAAAGAAGAATAAAAAAGTTTACAAGGAATTTGGCGTCGTCAGGCCTTAAAAAATCCTCATTTCTCTCCCTTATATTTTTCTTAAACTGAAAATGACTTGTACTAAAAGGCATTGGAGGGTATCCCTTAAAATCATTGTTTTTATTATGTTCTTTGTAGTTCTGTCGTCTTTTCTCCCTACTTGTTCTTAGTTTGAGCACATCTGTTATTACTTTTATATGGGATGTCAAAGTTGAGGTTGAGCGCCTGATTTGAAGCATGAAGGCACACAAGCATCTATCTTGGCACATTTTTCACCAGACTGAATCAAC
>WJEZ01000375.1:0-30391 GCA_009869925.1 Thalassaphorura encarpata
ATTCGGTTTATTCCATTATGTTCTTGATTCATTTGAATTCAATTGTCTCGGGTGAGGTGAGGTGAGCGGAGCTTGTGGTCCAAACGAAGGAAATTTAATCATTTATTCTATCGGGGATCAAAAACCGAATTTGCGAAGAAGTCCTAGTACTACATGTTGGTGCCCGGGAGATTTGGCTGCTAGTTCTAACCCGGAAGTAGGTAAAATAAAGTAAAGGAATTGATTGTTAATGTCCGAATTTTCCACATTGGTACTAAATCCACATTGGGATTTTCGGCGTACAAAAGCTATCTGTTTTTTTAATTTATAATTCATGCCGAACTAGTCAATGTCGGTTCGACATTAGAGTTCTGTTAATTAAAATTAATCAAGTTTCTATAAGTTCCAAGAAATGTATTTTCTTTCACTCGCTCGTATAATATTTACCTCTGACAATGAGTCTCGACGGTGAGCTTATTTTGGCTTCATTCGTCAATTTATTTAAAGTTCTACAGGCAAAGCGTTTGTAGCCATCTGATGCATCTACATTGAATACATACAAGTCTCCGTTTGGCAGTAGAGAATATTTACCTGAAACAAAAGAAAAACAACATTTCTGATAAAACTCATCTCATTTCAATTTCCATAAAAGTAGGTCACAGCACAGCACAATTCAATTGAATTCTTCTGAGTTGTTGGTGCGTAAAATATGAACTGAACTAGAGCTATGGTCTTTGTCATAATGTGATGACAATTGTTTGGCGTGTGACAAAGGCAAACGATACGACCAGGCCAAAGCATGTCTCTGTGTCAGCACGTCCCAAATTGCTTGGCAAATAAAGGAAACGCGGAGAAGTGGCTGGCTGGCTGTGGCTCAGTTTTTTGATGGAGGAACAAGAAACGGACAAGAACGTAACGTACCAGTCTGAAAGTTTGGATAAATATTGACTGTTTCATCTTGAACGAAGGACGTGACGGTGACAAAATCTTTCACTTGTTGAGGCACAGTGCAGCTAGAAATTGAAAGAAATGAAAACTTTCATTATTTTCCCGTACTATTGTGTTTCGTAGTGATAATTTTGAAGAAACTAATTAATTTATTCGTAGCTTTTCAATTTTCTCGTTTTCCTTAAATATTTAGGTTCTAAGAAGCTGGCTTAGATATCTGGTTTCAAAATAAGAATCAAAAATAGACACTCGATCTTGTTTAAGCTCTTAACTATGTGGCCTAGGCCCTAACCCATCCATATTTCCCACATACAAGGAGCAAACAACCCGTATGCTTGTCTTCCGTAACCTTAATAACTTTCCCCTCTAGAATCCACTACTTTCAACACATAAAACTTGTTAAAACTTCAAAAGTTTTCCTAAAATTGCTCAACTCTTGTATCCTTGTTTCCCCCAAAACCAATTTCAAATGTAAAATCGATGAAGAACTAAAGCTAAAGGAACGAGGGCTTCTCAAACTGTAACGCAATTAATTTTATAAACATGATCTTCCTCATAGGGGAAAAAAGTTTAGTTTAATATTAAAATAGCAGCACACACACATAGTTCAAAGTGCATCTGCTTTTAGATGTTTGGTTCGTTGCTCTTATTTCTGCGTATGCTTACTCAGATTATAACTCATCCAAAGAAACTCAAATACCTCCAGGAATTCTGAAACTAATGCACCACAGCAGCAGCAGCAGCCACTGGAATTTTGTAAGATGAGGGAAACTCAAGGTGTAATAAAAACACTCACCGTAATATAGCAACGTTTCCCCTCAGGACGCTCACATCCTTGTTTTCAATTTCATATGGTGAATCCACGACTGAGCAGAGCAGAGCAGAGCACAGGAAGGGAAAAAGCATTACATTAGATTTCATTGCATTAGAGCCCAGCAAATAAAAAGTCATTAAATTACTTTTTTTACGTAGCGCAGCGGAGTAGCCAAGGGAAATTCAATGTAGAAAGGACTGTCTGTCTGAATTAGCTTATCTCACAGTACAGCGCACTAACTAAAATTACATCCCGCCGTCGCGTCGCGCATTGGACTGATACGACATGGCATGCAAGGCACTGGCACAAATTGCCATGCCATAGGCTTCGAATCTGAATGTATTCATAGAGTTTAGATTCGAGGGGCGTCTGTCTTCCGGTATTATCTACCAAAACCTCAAAATGTCTAGCACAATTGTTTTTTCCAGGGATTTGGTTAATACTTCATATTGGAGCAGGTATTTTAATCAAAGTGTGCCTTGTTCGCCTGTCAAGTCAAACCTTATGCTAGCTAAGATATTTTGTACCATCCCATGCCTACCCGCATTCGGGGTTAGATTCATCGTTCGTACACATTTGTGGTGCAGGGTGGCGGAAAACACCCATGAATATTTAATGCCCTCTTGCTGATTGTACAATTGGTGGAAAATTGCAGAGCGTGCAAAAGGATGCGGCAGGCGATAGGAGAATTGGCTGCTTATTATGCTTACAAGATGAAATGTAAATTTGAAATTGAATTGAGCGTTCTTCTAGAAATTCTTATTTGTGGGTTTGAGTTTGATGGTTGAGCTCTCTTCTCATATGGGCTCAACTCAAGCAGCTCCTGCCTGCCTGTTCCTACTTTCTATCTAATAGAAGAGTAGGGAATTGGGAATTTGAATCTGATTTGCTATTCTTGACTCGTTTTCGCATCATTGCGAACAAATATTTACCAAAGAGACGAGTGGTTAGAGTGAAATGGGCTCGTGCAAGGATCACAGATTCGTGCTGATCCATGGGATCTGTGCGTCCTTCCAAGTGAAAGTTTATTGAAGGAATCTTTTACCATTAATTCTAATAAACTCATGAGGGTTAGATCATTGTAGTGATCCAAATTCCAACTTTTAAAGAGACTGAAGACACAACTACTCGTATAATCGTATTTAATATTTAGTTTGAATTTTTTATTTAGGCATCCTTACCTAACAAATTGATATTTGAAACTTCCAGCATCTTGGATTATAGGAAGGTAATAAATTACAATCCTTAATTTCATCTCCCATATCATCTCGTTATTTTTGAATACGTCAGCTCAAATTGTTTAATTATAGTAACAAGATGTTGGAAACATTATGCCGGCTTCGCACTTCCAAGTGAAAGTTTATTGAAGGAATCTTTTACCATTAATTCTAATAAACTCATGAGGGTTAGATTATTGTATTGATCTAAATTTCAATTTTTAATGGAATGCGAGGTGTTCATATCTTATACGAGAAATTTCATTTCAAGTCTAGTTTGATTTTTTTGTTCAGGCATCCTTAGCCAACAAATTGATATTGGAAACTTCCACCTTCCTTATGTAATAAATTACAATCCTTAATTTCATCTCCCATATCGTGTCTTGTTATTTTTTATTACGTCAGCTCAAATTGTTTAATTAAAGTAACAAGATGTTGGAAACATTATGCCGGCTTCGCTACACAGAGATTATTCATAAATTGCTGCTGGTTGATCATATTCAAATTACAGGAAATCAATGCGGCTCTCCTATTCTCCGACCTGCGACTCAGCCAAGCTCATTAATAGGATTTTACTCGTTACGACGTTCGTCGTTCATTAATTTGCTTCTTTTTCCTTGGGTTGAGCAGAGTCAAAGATCGATTTTAATTATTTCTACAATATCAGTCTTTGCTTTAGTCCTGCCAACTCGGATACCCGATGATAATTAATTTCCTGCCTGCTTTGGCGCGTTTACGGGTCTTCTTCGTAGGAGGTCGGTTTACTGTAGGGGAATTTAATTACTAAGCTAAAGCTAAAGCTGAGCCAAGAGCAAGTGCTTGGCTAACCCAACCCACCTGCTCTGAGATGAGTTTCTGGGCTAATGATCGACCCAACAGGATTGAAAGCTCGGCATCGGTAAGTCGTGGCATGAACGTCTGCTCGAAATTTCTCCGCTTCAAATGCTCCAAACACAAGAGATCCAGTCCTCATCAACCTGTTGAGTTCAATAATGACAAAATGAAGAGTTGATTTTAATTCTTTGATCTTTCCAAATCGAAATTAGAGGATAATGCATAAAGCTACGGGATAAATAATGATTAAAATTCCTGAGTTCACAAATGTCATGTACTTTACCGTGAAGATTTGATTTACCGCTGACACGTTGTGAGAATATCATAAAGAAAGAATTTCATATCTATTTCGAAATTGATGAAAGTCAACCTGAGCCGAGCCGACGAGCAGAGCATACATGGTTCATGGAATTTCTCTTTGTAATGGAGTTCTTCGTCGGTCGGTCGGTCGTAACGTAACGTAACGTAATCTGACCGAAGGACCCCAAAGGCAAAGACAGGATGTCTGTGCAGAGTGCAATTCCAAGACTAGTCATTTTGTAGAAGAGAGTGAAATAGAAGAATAGACGATGGGTAGAAGATACATCTTCTCAAGTTTCCATTTTCCATTGATGTTAACAATGAAAATGATGGACTAATAACTCTTACTTTCACTTGGATAGAAATGTGGAAATGGTAATAATAGAAAGGACCATTTATTGACTCGGGTACGCATTAAGCATTGGGATATAGGGTGTACCAGTAAATTTCAACTGGAGATATTTTTTAGAATTTAATACTTATCTTAAGAATTTTTCCAATATGGTCCTTCAGACTGAATGCAAAATCTACCTGTCATATAAACTCTGAATAAAATGCCTAATGTTGATTCTTTTAATCTAATTTATGACCACAAAACTAAATTTAGTCTGTCTGAGTTTCCACTGTTGGGAGGATTAGGGTCAAATTTAGTGCTAATTAGTCAGCACAGACAGAAAGAATAAATCCTAACAGACCGAGTTGTGGAAAGGCGGTCAACTTTCATTCCTTGCCTGCCGTGCTGCTTGCTGCATCAGCTCAAATTCTGAAACGCTAGCTAGCTCCAGGCAAGGCAAGGCAAAGACATTAAGATTTATAGGGCCAACGAACCATCCAACTTTAAGTTACAAAATTAGTCGCACGCAGCCCTTAGCCTGAAAATCTTTCCACTAGTCAATTTCTTTACATGACAAAAGTGGGTTACTGTTGCGTAATTAAATAAAACCGATAAATCCTTGAGAAGGAGAATAGTAGGCTTAGAATTTGGAAATTCAATCTCATACTGCACACAAAGGGCAATCTCCTTAGCGGATTTACCTCGTCCGAATAGAATTTTTCATTTGATTCATGCACTCTGGAATTGAATTCTTTGGAGAATAAAAAGTTGAACACTATGTCAAAAGTGAAGCTACGACTTTGGCGAGTAGCACTTCACTTTTGAGATTTAGTGAACACCTTTTCTTTTTTAGAAAAGAAGGGTGGTTGAGATTGTGCATACCTCTCGAAGGGAAGAAATATTAGTGACAGGGAAGAAGTCCTTAGTGAGCCATTGGATTGACGGTTTTGGTTGTCCATGAGCCCGACACACAAGTTTTCCACCCACTCGACTACTGAAAGAGAGGGAATTGACCCATTCTTCTGCGAATCGCGGTCCATTCTCCTCCAGTGAAATGGCTCCAACTGTCAAAGAGAAAAGAAGGAAAATATGTGTAGAAAGTTCTCTTTTTTTTTGCCTGAAAGAAATGGAAAAATGATGAGACTTTCTCTCAAAGAAACAGAAAAGGGAATTCAATGCTTGCTTGTTCTTTCCCTAACATTCCAATGTAGTGCCAGTCCCTTGAATTGAATATGTATTCTAACCAGGGCTGAAAATATATATCCTCTCCTTCACCGATCCATCTTCATCTTCCAGTACACTGGGATCGATTTAGCTCTCAAAGAATTAATCGCTTGGGAAAGATGTACTTCCGACATCCATCCAGGGCTTCAGGATTCAGTACTGATCAATATTCGCGGAGTACCCATTTATCCTTACATGACCCAAATGTGGTATTTGAAAAATAATAGGGTCATTCTCAAGCTCCATTCAATAATGCTGGGTTAAAGTTCACCTTGTTAAAATAAAATTCGACTAGATTAAATCTAACCTTCATTAGATAATCATTGGTCGTTAACTTAAAGTCTAATTGGATAAGGTAATAAATTCTGGAGTTAAAAGAATGCAACTGTCATGTCCACAATTTATGAGAAATTTCCTAATTGACTTAGTTTTTCCCAGCCAAAATAAAAGGCAAAGTGAATAACCTAAGCCGCCTCAACTCATCCTACTACATATAAATAAATTATTAGAGAAAGGATTTGTTGTACGAACAACCATGTTTTTCATTCTCAATTGTTTCCGCATGTTTAACTCCAAGGCTCAAGTCACACTCATAATTCAAATTCATCCCCCTCTGACATAATGCATGGGAGGTTTGCAGAAAAAAGTTAAGAAATGAAGGTACTGAATGTTAAGGTTTGAATAATGTGACAAAGAATCCATGGTAGTGCTGCTGGTTTTTCTTGTCTTCTATGCTAATACGCAAGAATCCCTAGCCTATGCCTTTCTCCGCCGCTACTTAAAATCCCTGGAAAGGAAACAAAGGGCAAGACGCGTTTACTCATGTGAGTAGTTGTATTAAGCAAAATTATGTGACATTTATGAGCCCTCTTGAGTCTCAACTCTTCACTTTCCTCTTTCCTTTTTCTCTTTATTTGAAAAAGACGGAGAATCATGTTCAGTTCAAATTATCATTCTTTTCTTCATAAAACTCTAGTGGAGGGGGCTTTCAAATTATTAATAATAATAATTTAAAGCATTATTATAGTTCAGGCCTACTACTCCGTCGTATCCTTAGATGGAACAGAGGTACGAGTAGTAGTAGCAGTAGTGAATTTTAATACATGTAATAATAATTCTATACAGCTCTAAATTTTTTAGGCGGGCGCCTCTCTTTTTAATATCAACTCATCCCCTTCACCCCCCATCATCATCATGAGTTTTTATTGAGAGCTAATAAAATAAAAATGGGGAAAACCCGCGTCGAGCAAGGGAAGGCAAGGGCATGAACTCTTGGACTGGGCGGTTGAAGGTTGTCACGAATTTGTACAAGTACAATTTTACTTTCCCAAGATTGACAGTGCTTTAAATGTTAATTAAAGAGTCGTTGACGGGGCTGAGCAGATTGTCTTGTATCTCTCTCACCCCCAGAGTGGAAAATCGGATTAAATTAATTACACCCACCAGTGGAAGTGAAAAGGACGACATGACACACATGAACAGACGGTGCCGGTGCCAGTATTTTGCTACTGCTTCAGCTCAAATTGAGTGGGTGGGTTTGTATGAACGAGTCGTTTGGCATTTATTCCTGATGACCCGTAAGGGACCTCTTTAATTTGAATGAACGCAAGACTAATTAATTAACACAGAGCTTAACGTGTATCCTTCCCTGTGCTTTTGTATTTTCCCTTGGTTTGAATTCAACACTTCAATTTCCATTCGTCCAAATCTTGACTATTGCTTGTTAATTATACTACAGCCTGAATTAAAAGGAAT
This sequence comes from Thalassaphorura encarpata, assembly GCA_009869925.1. Classification (NCBI taxonomy): domain Eukaryota; kingdom Metazoa; phylum Arthropoda; class Collembola; order Poduromorpha; family Onychiuridae; genus Thalassaphorura; species Thalassaphorura encarpata. The sequence goes on from WJEZ01000375.1 coordinate 7,406, forward strand.
TTTGACTTGCTTATTAAAGGAAGGAAAGGAAGCAGATTGTATTTCGTAGGCAAAGACATAGGCAAGGTTGGAAAATTTGAGTTGAATGAATCTTGGTCTGCTTCTGTTTCTGCTGCTGCTGAGCCGAGTTAAACGCAGTGCTTAAGTTTCCTCTCAACTTGAACTAATTTGTTAATCCAATTAGCACTTTCTCTTTTCCACTTTCCTGACCGTGGCGACGGGCACGGAGGAAAAAGCATCTTTTATTTTCTGAGCTCAACTCTCAAAAGACTTGACTTTCTCTAGGGCCCAGTCCACATACAATTTTCATAATATGCACGTATTTTTAATGGGAATGAATGTGATCCATTAAGAAGAGGTAAGGAAAAAGAAATTAGTTCAAATGTAAAGGGGCTCTGGCCATGGTCTAGCCATTTCTGAAAGAAATTAAACAAAGTTGGATGAAAAGGAAATTCCTGTTCTGCATCGACTAAAATTTGTGACACGTGACAAACTTGAAAATTTGAGCTAAAAATTGTAAGCTAAAATGGCTGAATCTTGGCAAATTCCTTTGACAAACATTTCCTTTTCATTTCCGATTCTGATATTCAAATTAAGTTGACGAATTTTGCTGAAAAATCCCCAAATATTATTTTTCGCTCTGATTGGCACTTTGCCCCCTTCGCATCTAAAACTAAACTGAAGATGAAAGGAAAAGACGTTCTTGAGCTAAAATATTCTCTTCACGCACTCAGCAGACACAAGACACTCCCATGAATTCACCCGCACAGCGCAGTCAGAAATTCACAGAAGTTTCGGGATATTACATTACACGTTCTTCACTTCCCATTTCATTCAGCCCATCTTGGGCTTCGGCTTGGGCTTCTAAAAAGGGAAAGGAATTAATGGAATGCAAAAGATTGGCACGATGATGGTTTTCACTTCCTTCCCTGTCTCACATTCCAGGTCCACAAAATGCAGATGGCGGATGGAAAAGATCATAAAAAGGCGGGATCTTGGGGTCAGTGCCTGAGGTGATTAATGGCCACTGCTTATTTTCACACCTTGAGTTGTCTGGCCTAAAATTCTGAAATCTAAAAACTTAGAAATTTTTTAATTCTTAACTTCAGGCAGAGCAGAATGAAATTTTTGCAAGATAAGCCTTTTGGCAGCACATATAAAGCCAACCAAGTTTTCACCATTCTTTTCGTCACTCGTCACTCCATCATCAAAGTCATAAACAGGGAGAGAAATGTGGAGGAAATTGCTTTTTCTGTCCTCCTACTCGGTGCATCTTGAAGGATTGTTCAATGTGCCGTAGCGAGACGGAAAAGGACTATGACCAACCGACAGTGACTGCATAGCACACACATTCACTATATCCTCGTTGTCATTATTATTTCAATTACATTACTCACAAATAAGAAAATGAAGTGCAACCCTATTAAATTCGTTTCATAAATGCAGATATAGACAACCTACGGATAAATTATTTTAAATCTAATTTCTCTAAAGATTATTGACGCATTAAGTGCTAATAATTTGTAAAAGTATTTGTGAAAAGTGACTAACAGCAATAAACCTTGAAATAACTTTGGTTTACTTTAGCTTTTCCATACTCAATTGAATTCAATTAGTTTTTTCAAAAAATATTTGCTAAAGGACAGGTGGTCAGTGCACGAACTCATTTTAAAATTCTCCTGGAAAAATACTAGCAATATTTTCTGGCAGATGCTTGTGGATTTTTTACATACAATAAAGAATAAGAATTCCACATGAACCCAATGAAGTGTTTTCTCAGAGGTTTCCCTCAATTTGTGCTACTGCTCACATCGATTTTTACATTTGGTTTTCCCTTTTTGACTCAGTTTAGTTCTCCACTTTTAAAGAAAAAGATCTACTTGAATTTGAATGGGTTGCATGAGTGCAGAGTTCAAAGCAAAAGGAGAGTAGAGGAGACGAAAGCTCTAAATTCTTTTTTCTGCCGGAGAAAGAACAGCACAACACTTTTTGACTTTCCTTCCATTTGGAATCCCTTCACTCCAACTTCCTTCTACGACTGTTCTTCTTCTTCTTAAAAGTCTCATCTCGTACATTTTATTTTCTCGATTGACGTGATCTTTCTCCTGACGTGTGTCATCTCAATGTCTACCAGACTCCAAAGACATTGAACTCATGTACTGTAGTGTAGTGCGTACTATATTGTGAGGTTGTTCAATTTCAACCTTTGTCATATACAATTTTTTCAAAGAATGAGGGAAGTGATAAAGCCATTACGCAAATTGCATTTTAAGTATGTGGTTGGCCAAGCCAAGAGTGAAACCAAGTGCCCAGATTATTAGAGTCTAACGTATAATTGCATATGGCATTTGATAAAGTGCTCTAGTATCTGTATCTCGCATTTTCTTGGAAATTAGGTTCAACGCTCTACAACTACTTATCACATAATAGAACCATTAAGCACTTCAAATAGCCTCCACTACCTCCTACTTTGAAATTTCCATTTCAAATTTACAAAACGCTTGTAGTTGTAGGTATTTTTAACTTGACCATTGGCGTATTGTTCTCTATTCCTTTAGTTTTGTATTCCATAGCACTTAGTTTTCCAATTTCTCACTCACTTATGATATACGGTTCAGTCCAGTTGAGTCCAGTCAGTCAGTCAGTGTGATCGTTGAGTAAAAAGATAAAAGTAAAAGCATTGTACTTGTACAATTCTCCCTTAGACCCCTGTTTCCCTGTATAAATAATGCATTACAGGGCATCTTGAAGACTTACGATCCTAGTAGATGGAACTGATTTATGGGCACACACGGAAGAGCACTGTCACTGCCCTGACTTTCACATTTGAAGATCAACATTTCTTTTGCATTATGTATGACATGTTATTTATTGTCTGCGTACATACAGTACAGTACAATGGTCTGAGCTTGAGCTTGAGCTTCACACACGTAGACACACACACGTATAAACCGATTTAAAGTAAAACTCTCTCAAGTCTTCCTTATGCTTGATTCAAAATCTTGAGATAGAAATCGAAAAGTACAATGGTCTGAGCTTGAGCTTGAGCTTCACACACGTAGACACACACGTATAAACCGATTTAAAGTAAAACTCTCTCAACTCTTCCTGATGCTTGATTCAAAATCTTGAGATAGAAAGTCGAAGGAAAAGGCACAAGGCAGCAGGAAGGAAGGGTTAGTACATTTTCAGATTCAAAAATAGTACGGTGTAGCATAGTGTGTCTATCTACTAGGTCTAGATTTGCATGAGAATCGGAGGAAGAGATAGATTCTTCATCGTCCTTTCCTTTTCGGCAATACAATGGGATGGAATGATTGTTTGAACCAAGGGAGTCCCTTGTCTCCGTTCGACATCTTTCACAAATCTCTCTCCTTTTTCCTTTTCAAAGCAGCATTTCTCATTTCAACTCTTTCACGGACCAACTTTGATTTTCCTTTCTCCAATGCCATTTTCCTTTCCTAGACTTACTCGCCACGGCCAGAGCCATAGGAGAAATTGAAACTTTCCGAGTTTTCCTTCCATTGAGATTTGAACAAATACAAAGCAAGGCAAGGCATAAAGGATCCTATCCTAGCTCTATAAAATAGGTCGAAGAATGAACAAAACACACGAACTGCTTTCTGTCCTACTACAAAATAATAATAAATCATAGAGACATACATCGTCCGTGCCTTACAAGATCGATTCCCATGAGCGACGTGCTCCCATTTTCCGCCGTTTGATTTTCGAGCCATTTTCCTTTCCTAGACTTACTCGCCACGGCCAGAGCCATAGGAGAAATTGAAACTTTCCGAGTTTTCCTTCCATTGAGATTTGAACAAATACAAAGCAAGGCAAAGGCATAAAGGATCCTATCCTAGCTCTATAAAATAGGTCGAAGAATGAACAAAACACACGAACTGCTATCTGTCTTACTACAAAATAATAATAAATCATAGAGACATACATCGTCCGTGCCTTACAAGATCGATTCCCATGAGCGACGTGCTCCCATTTTCCGCCGTTTGATTTTCGAACCATTCTCCCTAATTTTACTTTAAACCCTGGAGCACCGAGTACCGAGTGCAGAACTGAATTGAATTGTTATTTTGACTATTGTACGTTACATTTGGTCCAATTTGAAAATGAATGAAGAGATGACAGGATGGAACTCAACTGACTGACGAGGATTTAACGAAGATTTGTCGTCAAAACGTGGAAACGTGTACCATGTGCTAATAATTGCACATGGTACGATGAAAATCGGGTGAATACTCCTGATGTACATGTCATGGATGGAAGAGGTTGAAAAATCTGTTTCACTCGTAGTATTCACTCCAATTGTTACATAATAATAAGCATGGGCGAATAGTGCTTTTGCATGTACCTGGTAATAGTAGTGTATGCAACGTATTCATTCAACCGAAAAGTCCGTTAACGTCAACTCAGCTCAACTGGCCCATGCTGTGCTGTAATAAGTTCATTCGGTCGGAAGGGCGAAATGTAGGTCAGTCGAGTGAATGAATTGAACTGAATTGAATCAGGGATGTGTAATATATTTGTTCGTATGTACCTATGTGTGAAAATGAACGTAATTTCTGTCATAGCGGAGAAACTTTCGCATGCATGTTTAGTGCAGATGGTATGTCATGATTATTCTTCGTACTTCTATTGGAACCAAGGTTATAATCAGATGACCAGAGTGTCAATGAGATAGGTGATAGGCTTATTGTTGTTTTTTAGGTATAGAATACAGATTCATAAAAAACTCATTAAAAAGTATTTCCAGCTGCGCGGATTTCGGAATAAAAACGTTTATTCAGTAAATTAAGTTTTGAGACTTAATATATTTAGTTTAATCTACAGGTAAGCAGCCACAGCAGGGTATGAATTGTTACAGCTTGGCAAATAAAGCTTGGTCAGTATAAAAGTGTACACATTAAATTTTCAATTCTCCTCATCATCACCCCTTGTACATTTCCCTTGTCTAATCTGAGAATACTTTCCTTTTTGTATGATCACTCGGGCCATACGTATTTTATTTGGTTTAGGTGACAGCAAAGTTTAACGGCTTACTTTCGTTATCTCGAAAAAGGTTTGACTTCCTCATTGATGTTTTTGTCTGTCCTGTTCTGTTCCTACCTCTACAAATTAGTTTCGTTTAACAAATATTATGACTCACAGGCCACACACGACAGACGTTTGTTCCGTATTGATATTATGTCCACAGCTTTCTCCGCTGCTCTGTCAGCCTCAGTGCAGTGGTCAATTGAATTTCCTTTTTTCCCTGGCCAGGCCACGCCTGCCTTGCCTTTCCCGTCCGTTAAAGCTATCAATCACTTTGGCAATTTCACCCTTGTGCTGTGATACGTTATACGTTACGTTAGCTGGCTGGATTGCGTTGGGAGTCAATATTTACTTTTCATTGCCTGGATTCAACAGGAGTGCAATACATGTGGCCAAGCACAAGCATATGCTGACATACTTTCTCCGTACTTTCTCTAATGTTGTGATGTGAGTTTGGCTTGGCTTGGCTTAAGCAGATAGATACCTCCAGGTCTTTTCTCTCCTGATCTCTTGATGCGGCGGAGAGAGAGGGAAGAGATTAAACTTCATTCTGTATGCATTATTACACTTATGCTCATGGGGTGGGGTAGGAAATTAAATTCTTGGGTTAGAAAATTGTACACAGGAGTTTCCTAGTTGTTCAGTTGAATTGAAGTTAGTCCATTAGACACTTAAGTTAAGGGGATTGCTTTTGCCCTTGAGCTGATGAGAGTGAGGCTATGTCAGCATTTTAAATGAGCTCAACTCTTGCATTAATAAGAGAAGAGGGGGATAAACTCGTAAGAGCGCAAAACGGGCGATGCCCTCAAAAGTGTTATGTTCCATGTAGAGTATGATGAAGATGAAATAGCTCATCGTATCTCGTATCCTATGCTTTGGTACTCCAATTGCTTCTAAAACAGAGAGCAATTCATGCAATATGAATGTTTATCTGCGCTCGAATTGGAGTAGAATGAAATAGACAGAGGCGGATTCAGAAATTCAGATTCAGCATTACTGGCGCCTTTTCTGTTAGAAAAGATAATTTAGGCATTGGAGATCAGACTTTTGTTTTGCAATTTATACCGTCATCCTCTGCTAGCAATGGATTAATGATAGTAATTATTGCTGGTTGAGCAATTGGGTCAAATTAGCGACATTAATTCTCTTATAAAAGTAGTTGGTCGTAAAACCAGAATCGGGTCTCGTATTTGCTAAAATATAGAATTATATACTGTTAATGCCTTCAGGTATAGCTTTGTGGTTTACGAAAAGTCTCAGCAAGAAGGAGAACTACTGTAAAATTTCTTATTCCTATTCCTTGGAGCTTTTTGAACCTTGTTTGGTTATGTATGGAAAATACCCACTTCGGGATAATAATGTAATGGGAGTAGGAGGAGAAAATGAGATGGGATCATTTTACGAAAGCACTTTTCCATTTTATTCCACATTTCACTCCCACAACTCCTCTGTCCTGTCTGACACAAACACAACATACGCAGGAAGGAAAAGATTGGATTACGTGCGTATGTATTAAACTTCCATGTCAACTTCTCCTGGGTTCCTTTTGGGATTTTTACTTGATTCTGAAAGTCTCAGTCTCCTGTCAGGTGTCTTGTACATTACGTTAGCGCTAAACTAGCGGGAAACTAGGCCATACTTGATTCTCAGATTTTTTAGGATGTAGTGTGAAATCAAGTCTGCTCAAGAAATAATGTAAATCTAGGCGCTTTTCATAATAAAAATGGAATGTTCAACTTTTTTCTAATATTTTTTAACAGTTTGAGATTTATTTAAGCAAAACGTCCACAATACTTGAAATTTAGTCATCATCAATTCTTTCCTTCAGGACAATTTTATAGTGAATATTTCATTCTACCTCATAAAGACCTGGGTTCCCTTTGGGATTTTTACTTGATTGTGCAAGTCTCAGTCTCCTGTCAGGTGCCTTGTACATTACGTTAACGTTAGCAGTGAACTCAACTGTAAACTAGGCCATACATGAGTCTGATTTTTAAAGATGTATTTAGTTATCGTATATGAAAATTATATTTGCTCGAGAAATAAGGTAAATCCAGGTGCTTTTGATAACAAAATGAGAAATATTGAACTTCTGAGTTTCATAGTACTAACAGTTTGAGATTTATTTAACCAAAACGTCCACAATACTTGAAATTTAGTCATCATCAATTCTTTCCTTCAGGACAATTTAATAGTAAATATTTCATTCTACTTCATAAAGCACCATTGAATTGGATTAGGTAGTTAGACAGTTTCAAAGTTTTCGAATCAAAACTGAGCAGTGCAGTGCATGAAGTTTTTACATAGACATTCGTAAAAGCTAAAACCCAACTGTCTTCTCTTGTAACTTCCTGTAAGTCCAGCTGGAGTTGGTATTTGAATTGTACTTTTATTCCCATGCCATGCCAAGTCATTGCCATTGCGGGGGTGGACGTCACATCGTTCATACATATTTGCAGAGCTTTGCGGTGAAGAAAGTTGGTTCTAAATATTTTAAAGGTGCTAAGGAGAAGACATAGAGAGAGAGAGAAAGGCTGTTAACCAAGTTTAGAGATAAATATAGATGACATATCGCACTCAGGACAAAAGTGTCTTCAGACAGACACGACCTGACTACTGCTATTATGGCTGTTGCTGCCGCTGCTGCTGGGAAAATCCCTTCTCCAAAGTTTTGCCGTAGTCTCACTCATATATAACACAAAGAGCTTATGACCAAAATGAAGTTATGAATGTTTAGTTGGCTTTACGAACTCAGTTCTCCTCCGTGACAAAGGAGAAATGAAATGTTAAATCAGAACAGAAATAGAGACACTTCCTGCATATTCAAGTATCAACATTAGAATTGACCTCAAACAAGTTCGCCTAGAATTATGACATCATCTTTTGAATATTTTTCAAAACTCTTCAGGTTTTATTTCAGAGGTTCTATAAAACCAGAGCACTAGGGTGAATATTAAGAGTAGGAATAAAACTATACACCAAAGTTAAGGTAATGGCACACAGTTTTTGATGGTATGGTCTTTGAATTGGATCATATCCCACTTTCATATGTGTGCACTATTCCAGAAATTTTTATTTTATCATTCATGCAAAGGAAACTGGTGGTAAAGAAATGTCAGAGTTATTCTGTACATGAGACTGTGTCGTGTCATGTATTCACATTCACATTCATATAGTTAGGCCCAGACAGACCCAAACCCATAAGTCATGAAGGTGAGGTGAAAGGATGAAAAAAGAAAGCAAGGAAAAGAACATGGACTTGAAGCTCTAAAAGCCCTTGGGCTTGACTTCAACTCTTAAACTTTTTCTGCATTTCCCTCGTTTTTCCCCTTCTTAAGAGAAAAGAAGAAGACAAAGTTCTCCGAGGCATATTTTTCCTCTTTCTCTCGCTCTCGTCTGACTAGTTTGTCACTTTCATAAAATTCTCCCTTGGGACACGGGGAGAATAACAGTGAGCGAGAGAGTGGATGAATGTACTCCTCCTGCTATTTGTATACGTTGGTCTGGCCTNGGAGAATAACAGTGAGCGAGAGAGTGGATGAATGTACTCCTCCTGCTATTTGTATACGTTGGTCTGGCCTGGGTTCTAGAAATTTTATTGACTCGAGTGCCTCGATACCTGGCATGGTTCAAAATTTCTAACTATTCTTAATTTTTTTTGCGATTTTAGAATCTTCTTCTCAATCAGCAGCAAAAAATTTATAAACCCAGAACGAGCGCCTTCAACCCTGGAACCGTCAAACCGATTTTTCAGTTAACATCTTCTGAAGTCAATCTTAGTTCATGAGCAGCCGCCCAGCATGAGTCCTTTGTTCTTTTCTTATTTCCTGAACCTGAGCTAAACCCCCTGAAAAAGTCTCCTGTTCTCTTTTTATGTGCAAAATCAAGATCGGGGGCAAAAATACAATGCAGTGTAGTGGAAGGAAAAGACAGTCAGTCGTCAGTATTTGGATTTAATGCGAAAAAGTGATTACATGTCTTTTACCAAGTTCTTTCCCTCAAATCCTATCCCTTAATCCGCCAACTCACTCCTTTTTTCCTTTGACCATCCGGAACGCGGAAGGCATGCGGAAATTGAGAGAACAGAGGAAAAGGAAAAAGGAGTTCCACTCACAAAATAGCTTCAAGGCTCCACTAAATTCTCCTATAATAATATAAACCTGAACTGAACCCCCATCAGAGCCAAGCACTGACTTAGCTTCTCAGAATTTGTTCAATCTACCTTCCTTTCGTTTTTATCCACGTGCAGATCTTGAGCGGAGCATTGTACAGTACACTTTTTTATAACCGTAGTCACCCTGATTTCGATAACGTTAAGTGTCTAGGCTAAATTTCATGGGAATTAGTAAGAATTGGTTAGTAAAGCCACTTCAGTTTTGATCAAAATTTACAATTATTTATTACAAAATAATAGTTCTTAAGTAACGGATTCTCAAGGAAATTTACTCTTGTACAACATAAAATTCTAATTCCTGAGGCTCATTATATTTTTAGTTAGAAATAATGCAAGGTTCTGTATCTGATAACTCGTATGATGGCCATGCTTTCGCCTTTGACACCTTGTTGTATGTCATGTCATGCCATTTCCATGCGACAAACTTGTGCTCACAGAATAGGGAATTTCTATTTCCTCTCTCCGGATTATCAAGTTTGATTTCCTCTTTCTTTCTCTATCTTTTGGAGAAAAAGGGGAAGGAAAAACACTAAGGAGGTGATGATGGAAGAAAGTACGTACTACTATTATGCGGGGTGTGTGTGTGTGAAGAAAATACCTGTGCTTGTGCAATGTGCATCAAGGAAACCTCATTTCATAACACACTAGGGGAACGTGATGAAATAAAAAGTGAAATCACTTGGCTGAATCTAATTCTCTCCGGGAGTTTACGTACGTACGTACGGCAGGCAATGGCAACGGGCACGGCCACGTCTTTCTCCCTGATTGAGTTTCCAAGTCATCTTTGCTTTCAAAGACTTTGTCTTTCTCTGCTCAGCAAAGATCAAGACAGAGTGCTCCAAAAATCTACTACTCGAGCCAAAAACGATTTTTTCATAGAATTATCTGCATAATTGAATTCTTAACGTTGCGAACCCTTAGTAAAGTTGATGTGGATGCGTGCAGGTGAGTTGAATGCAATTCAAAAGAAAAACTGGTGCAGAAGCAGATCATCACCACTCGACTTCTTTGCCTCCAATTCAAATGCTAATGAGTGATTGTGAATTCTGTGAGAAGGAAAAGGTGGAAGGGTCTAAATCCCCATAATTACAAAGGAATGAGTTGACTTTTGGCATTGGCATTGGCTTGGTTCTGGCTGGCACAGCTATAGGAGAAAGCTCGTTCATTCCTCTTCACAGCTTTCTTTCCCCACTTGAATCCTCCTCATCTTTTCAATTAAAACTTTTTTCTTCAAAAAAAACTTCTGCTGCCCTCTTTGCCATATGCTTTGACAATATTATCAACCCAAAATTGACTTTACACTTTTTAACGTCAACTCACGTGGCTTTTGGCTTTGAGTAATTTGATAGTATTTTACCTTTCATCTTTTATCTCCAAAGTAGGCTAGGACTAGAAACTTTTTGTAGAAGTTTATTTGTTCGACGTGAGAAAATAGGAGCATTCATCAATATATTTTGTTCTAAACTAAAATGGTTTTACAGTTTGGTGTATATTGAAATATAAACTATAATTTCTACCAAAAATCGAAATTCATGCACTTCCATTTCCGAGTTTCTTCATGCTTCCGCATAATGCGAACATATTTTGTGTTAATTTCTTAGGATTTCCTTCCTCCTTCACTCAATTCCAAATCCACACACATACACCGACACGACGGCTCACCACACAATGTAAAGTAAATAAATGCCTCAGCAGGAGATGAAGCTGGTTGGTTTTGTAATTCCGTAGACTCCTTCTTCCTACTCTTTTGACAAATAATGACAGACAATGATGACAATGAGGAAGTTCTAGAGTATTATTATTATTATGTACTTTCTCCTCCAAGGCAAGGCAGTGGAAGAAAGAGACTCTTCACTTCTAATTCCATCCGTATCTCTTTCACAAGTGCCCATGGCTTTGCCTTGCATTGCCTTGCTTGGGCTCATTCCCCTTTGTTCCTTTTGTTCACAAACGTAATGAGTCCGCCGGTTTTACCCATTCGGACAGACTCTCCTCATTCATCATTCTAATTAGCAAAGTTTCCCTGGACTTCTTTACAATGCTATGCAAGACTTGTGAATAAAATGGAATCATGTTTCGTACCAGTCTAATTCTACGGCTACGAATTACGTACGAAACGATTTTCATGGTGAAACATCATCACGTCCTTATTTAAGCCTGGGTCTAGGCCCAGGGTCACTAGAGATGAGTAGGCTGTCATAGTCGTGGTTCAGAAAAATTAAAAATAACTCGACTCATACTCCTCATTCATCATTCTAATTAGCAAAGTTTCCCTGGCCTTCTTTACAATGCTATGCAAGACTTGTGAATAAAATGGAATCATGTTTCGTACAAGTCTAATTCTACGGCTACGAATTATAACGTACGAAACGATTTTCATGGTGAAACATCATCACGTCCTTATTTAAGCCTGGGTCTAGGCCCAGGGTCACTAGAGATGAGTAGACCGTCATGGTCGTGGTTAAGAAAAATTAAAAATAACTCTACTCATTTATAATTCAATGGACAAATTCATCTGTTTATAATTCAACCCCTAATCCTAGGGCTAGAGGTTTAGCTTAGCAGTCTGGTTAAATTTTTAATGTGGAAAAAGCGTTTAATTTGGGATTCTGTCCACCACATCATCAGGAATAATCAGTGCGACTGTGACAGACAGTACACTACTAGCGATTCGTGCTCTGAAATTTAAAACTAACGACTAAAATTCGAAATGGGCAGCAGGGAAGTCAAGTCCAAGAGAAGGAGAGGAAGAAAGATAAAGTTCAATCGAATTACTCCATTTCTTTGAAGACGAGAGAAACACGTTCCTTCGTATGTGTACACGTACATGGAGAAATCTACCAAGGCTTCCCAGCATTTCAATGAGATAATGAATAGAAAATCGGGATCAGGGCTTGGGCTTGGTCTTGGTGGGTTGAAACAGAAACCTCGAGCATCACGTACAATTCCAAGAAGGAAAAGAGAAAACTACTACGTCCAATCTACAATCTAACAATCGACTTCCTCATTTGAACTCAGGGCGAGGGAAGGTGTTAGTGGGTAATGGGACAGGTTAGACGACTAGGCAGGCTAGAAAACTTAAGTGACAAGAGACTCTCACTTTGCATACTTAATTGTCCACCTACCAGGGATAATCGACCAAATCCCAAATTCGATTTCGTTTGATGAACTCTGCCGAGCATAGGAATTTAACCCTAGCAGCAATAGCTTCAAATCTAAAATGAATGGAAAAATTTAAAACCTTGATGTATTGGGTATGAATTAATTAATTGGTCTCACAGCTTAGAGCGAAACGATTCGGGTTATTCTTATTAAAATGAAATTACATGGATGCATGGATGCAAGGATGGATGGAAGGAAGGATCATGTGGGATTTTGCAAATTTTGTATGTCAGATCCACTCATTCATTCCATTCATGGACTCGCCCTAGTCTTCATTGAGAATATATTCCATGAATCCTTTTCGTTTCGTTCGGCGGCGGATAAAAGCTTTGACATGACATGACATCCTCGACAAGACACGGTTAGTTCTGCATGGCAGCCCCTAATCTGAGGACACCTCTAGTCGAGCACATGCTCCCAACAGAATACACCCAAGACCAAGATCCGTACTATGGACGTACATATGCTCCAATTCCTTTGCATTAATAATGGGAGCAAAGGAAGGAGTACGTAAAACGTAAGTATCCTCCACTTGAGAAGACAGTGATGGATTCTGAAGGAATCGTAGGACGGAACTGGGTCGCATGCGGGTGCGGATGTTGAATCCGCCGGGATTCATTCCGGGGAACTGCTCCTGTGACACTCTTCCTTGACAGACACGGAATAAAGGTTCCTGTCCTGTCCTGTCCTAGTCCGAATTCTAAGGAAACCGGAAGGAAGGAAAACCCAAGACCAGACGTGACGTTGACTTTACGCTACAGTAAGGCTAAACGTGTGACAATCAAGAGGAGACGGAGACATCGCTTAAATTTCCGGCTAATCCTTGGATTAAAATGAACTGATTTAAATAGAAACATAGGGTTGAGAAGTTATTGCTAGGATTCGACTTTGGAGCGAAGAATGGAAACATCACGTATTAGATATGAATACTATAATTCGATAATTTTGTTTGGCAGTCAGCCGCATGAGTATGTAGTTAAAATTATGAAAGATAAAAAATTACTTAATTACTTTGCTAGCGGACTCAACTCAGTAATCAGTAACATTTTTCCTAAGTGTGATTCGTCGTAGTCATTTTCCTAATTTGTATTCGAATGATATATAAATTTTACACATCTCAGGTGGACCTTTCGTGCCAACTCAGTTAATAATCCAACAATGGAGATTAATTACACCATTAGTATTTCCAAACGAAGGATCGAGGCCAAATTTCTGATTATTTTACAGACGGATTAGTTTATCCTCTCCTTCTCTCTGATAATGAAATTGGGATTAATACCATGTAAGTTTGCAGCTTGCAGTGAAGCTTGTGCAAATACATAGGGTAGTGCGATGGATAGAACAGATTAGATCAGACCAAGAACAGGAAATAGAATCAGAGCTAGAGCAAACTCACTTAAAGACTAATCCCTTGCCCAAATTGAATAGAATTAGTTAATTGGAAGGAAACTTTGTTTAAGTTGCACAAACCAATGTTGAAGTGAAGGAATGAAAATAAATAATTAATTTTGGAGGAGGAATGAATTGAATTCCACTTTACCTTGAAGGAGTCCAAAGTTTTTCAGGAAGGACGCTGCGATTAGCACCAAAACGCAGCAGGAGGGCCAATGCTTCCCCCTGCTCACTCTCATTGTTAATTTTGTTTTGAGACCCGGTAGGATTTGTAGTACATGTAGGAAGGAAAATTCAGATCTCGACTACCACAACAAGATTAAGTTTTTTATTTGATTTTTCAGTCACATTTTTATTCACTTTGCGTAGAAGATATTGTTGATTTGCACAGTAGGCTTATTAAATTTTATCAGAAGAATTTTCTCTCAGTTTTCACTCTGAAGCATGTTCGTTGCTCCTTGAGCGAGAAACTGAAATCCTCACCCGCTGAGCCAAGAGTCAGTACTGAGAATAAAATGGCAAGGGAAAGTCTAGATATGGGCATGGGATGCAGCATCTGTACGTAAACGTGTGCTGTGCCTACCCGTCCAAGTAAAAAGTGAAATCGGAGCGGAGAAAGTCTTTGAGCTGTGCTAGCGCAGTAGTCAGTTCAACAAATTCTCCCGGTTTCTTTGGGTGATTGGACTTTTCCTTATTCAATTTTATTATTCAGATTGACGGAATGGAAGGGACAGTTCAATTATTGTATTCGTAGGGCTTAAAATGTAAATTTAGAAGAAGACAATATCATAGTAAACCAAAGTTATAAAATTATTTGCAGAAAATACTTATCCACCTTTTACTACAAATAAATGTATTGCAAATAGATAATTGTATTGACAGGTTTTTTTAATTTTCGGTTTGTTGTGATGGATCTTAAAACGTTCGTTCTCTTTTTGCTCATTCAGAAATATTTGATTCATATCATATTTACTTAAACTCGGATTCTGTCAACGTCAACACTCTTGCTACAAGAAATGACTAAAATAGTCTGGGGTCAGGAACCGATTGAGTGCTGCTTTGCTTACTAACACTCAAACATTTGGCGTTGGCTTCAGCAAATATAGGATTACGTATTCCTCTGAATATGTGATTTGAATTCTCCTTCTGCCAACCCGTGAAGTAAAGTCAATGTATGTGTGTGTAGTAATCGTAATGGTCGGCTCAAAAGTTAAGACCAAGACCAAGACCACATATGGGCGAGATGGGATGTTCAGCCACACCATGAGGAGTTTACCATTTCTCAAGGCAAGCAGGCAAGAAGGAAGCAATTTTCACCGGGGGAGAAAACTCAAGGCGAATGCTAGGATTCTGGAACTCTTCCGCCTCACTTCATTCATGGGTAAACTCAAGGCAGAGTTTTCCGCTCTTGCCATGCCATTGCCATTAGCTATTAAGTTGAACGCAGACGATGGAAATGAAATTGAGCTGGAAAAGACGGACGAGATACATACGTACACATACCCCCTGCCTTGCCTGCACGCACAGTCAGTGTGTGAAGTGAACTCATTGTTCAATCAAGGAGAAGAAATACGATCTGGTTTCTTCCCCCTTTGCTAGTAGAGTACAGATTGCCTAGATGGTCAGGTGGTGATGAAATTGGGAATGCTGTTCTCAAAACGATATTTTATTGAGTCAATAATAAGATTT
Organism: Thalassaphorura encarpata; assembly: GCA_009869925.1. Classification (NCBI taxonomy): domain Eukaryota; kingdom Metazoa; phylum Arthropoda; class Collembola; order Poduromorpha; family Onychiuridae; genus Thalassaphorura; species Thalassaphorura encarpata. The sequence goes on from WJEZ01000375.1 coordinate 22,872, forward strand.
TTGTAATTATACATTTTTGGCTGGCGTGACCTGTAAAATTTGGGTCAATTTACTTTTCATTTACTAGTTAAACCTACTTTTGATAAAATATTTCATAATAATTTTGTAAAGCTCTAATCGTTTCCAGAGTTCAACACAAGAAACAACTTTCCCTGCAATAGATCTGCATATATTCATGATTCTTCCCACATTCTCCCTCGGCGGCCCAAGCGGAACAATTATTGTTGAAATCTGTACAAGGCTTGCCTAAAATTAAAACATTGTTCTTAACTTCCGCTGTATAATACACGAAACGAAATGAGCTTTAAAATCGTACCACAATTATTACACGATCTTCTACAATTGGCACTCATCCATGGAATATTCTGATGGCAATAACCGTTTTTAGAAAATGAGGGGCAATTCTGATCCAAGTCTTGGCAGCCAGAGTCAACGTCAGCGTTCTCAATTTTAGCTGCAAGGAAAGCAATTGAATAGCAAAATATTGTTATTGCGATTATTCAGTATTAAAAGCGTTCGTATTGCCAGGATAGGAACTTGCCAAAATTTTGTTCAAATGGGACATAATTGGTGAGAAGATGGCATTGGTAATATCTGTTCACTTTATCCCGATCATTTTGACTCAACCCTTCGCGTTGTCCCATAATATTTGCATACGTTGAATTTTTAGCAATTATTGTCACCAGACCTGTTTTCTTGGCAAATGCAGATTTGCTATAATGAGTGATCGAACCAAGGTCGTAAGACCCTTCAATGTTTCCATATTTTCGGTTAAATTTTTTAAAGTTGAAAAGACTCTCTGTGAAATTGTTCATGAAGTTTAAGGGAAAAGTTTACAAAGTAGATTAGAGTTTTTCTATACCAGGTTTAATGTTCTCAGGAATAACCGTGACATATTCATCCCTGTCAATCCGACTCTGTTCATGATCAAACCCAATCGTGTGCATCATCTCATGCAGAATGTGTCCTTCCTTTAAGCATCTTGGAGTTAAAATCAATTCCTGACATCCACCTTGGCATCCTACAGCGCTACCACAAAATTTTGAGTCATCGTTTTTGATAATGTTGACGTAGTCCACATGCAATACTCTTGGCACAAATTGAATGCAAGTCGCAGATTTTATTGTTAGGACAGCTTTTGCAATTTCAGCCCTCTCGACTTCACCTTCACGTGTAAAAAAATTAATTAGACGCTTTGGCGCATTTAATTATTAAGAATGATTGAATTCCTGGTAATAATACGTACTAAATTTTCCGCTCAATAATGTAAGGAATAATTCCTCCACGCCATTTTGGATTCCAATTTATTATCTCTGTAGAATTATTGGCTTCAAGAGATACGGTTGTACTCGTAGTGTCTGCCACTGTCGTGCTTGTACTTTCAGTAGTTTTTTCTGTTGTAGAAGCTTCAGTTGGACTCACTGCAGTAGTACTAGTAGTAGTTGTAGTAGTCGATGTATTGTTAAATTTTTTACGCCTTGTAATTGTGTCCGGGATTATCTCTTCTTGGATTTCAACTTCATCGATTTCGTAGTTTATTGGAATCCTGGCTAAATACATTATTAATATAAGAATTTCCAAAAAGTACTAGTTTGGCTGTGACATTGCTTACGAAATGTTCTTGCATTTTTAAAATCACCAGGAGTGAGTGGCTCACTAGGCAGATACTAGAAATCATGAAATTCAATTAAATCAACCTACAAATGAAAATATTATGTATACTAACCTTTTCCGGTGGTCTGTGATAATGAACTTCTGAGATTGCAGAAAAAGGTTGGATTATACTAACCTTTTCCGGTGGTCTGTGATAATGAACTTCTGAGATTGCAGAAATAGGTTGGATTACCAAAATCGGCAGAACAATAATAATTAAGGTATGAGTTTGTACTGCAGTGGTTATCCCCATGTTTCATGACCTATGTTGTGCATGAATGTCTACAATCAACTAAAGCGTTGTCAGCCATGAAAAGTATCGAACTGACAAGACAATAAGCTAACATTGTTTCGCCAACCTCAATTCACTAAATTTAATAATTTGCCACGATGTACGAGTGCAAGCATATAATGCCGCAGCAAGAATTTGTGTCGGTTTATATTTACAAGACATTAACATTTCTGAATAGACAGAATTAGGTCATGTCAAGTCATTGTACCATGGCGAAGGATAGGATCACAATTGGCTAGGTTGCTCAACTAGTTATTACTAATGTCAATATTTTCGTAATTAAGAAAAGAATCAGTCGGTTACAAGGTTCTAATTCTACTTCGCTAAAACCAGCCATCCAGTATTAAAATCCAAGAACCGAAAATCAAAATAAATACTCCAGTTCTTATCAGCCATGAAAAGTATCGAACTGACAAGACAATAAGCTAACATTGTTTCGCCAACCTCAATTCACTAAATTTAATAATTTGCCACGATGTACGAGTGCAAGCATAAAATGCCGCAGCAAGAATTTGTGTCGGTTGATATTTACAAGACATTCTCATTTCTGAATAGACAGAATTAGGTCAGGTCAAGTCATTGTACTATGACGAAGGATAGGATCACAAGTGGCTAGGTTGCTCAACTAGTTATTAATAATGTTCATATTTTCGTAATTAAGAAAATAATCAGTCGGTTACAAGGTTCTAATTCTACTTCGCTAAAACCAGTATTAAAATCCAAGAACCGAAAATCAAAATAAATACTCCAGTTCTTCAAGCCAAATCCAAAGATTTCAAAATCTCAAATCACTCTAAACGTGTTCCTCCTCACCCAGCGAATTGAATTCCGACCAAATCTGTCCCAGTCTTAGCAGTAGCAATGGAAAACGAAACGCTTAAGCGAGAGAGACCGGATTAGAGCTCGGAAAGTTAATTGTCTCAACTCCCGGGTATTAAGGAACGGCTCAAGGAACCATGTCATGGTTGAATCCTTCCACAGGAACAAAAGCTAAGCCTGTGAAGTGAAGATGCAGAAGCAGAGTTCATTTCCTCTTCCAACCCAAGTACTTTATTTTAAGTACTTGAGTTAGGCATGGGCTTGCTGGCTTGACTGTGGAGTATTTGCTTCCTTGAATTCCAAAACTCTTTTTCTTTTGCAAAAATGCTTTAAAAAGTTGAGGAAGAAGCAAAAAAAAACTTAATTTCCGTACTCCTTGGGAGTTTTTTTCCTTCCGGGATTTTTGAGTGAATTATAAACTAAAATTAATTTTACATTCAAAACATCAAAGAGACATCAAAAGTTTGAGCCGTGTCTTTTTGCTGCTTGGATTTTATTGTTGGGTCCTTGCGTCTTTCTTCGCTCAGTCATGTCTGTCGTCGTGTTCGTGTTCTTCTCGGCCGGCAAATCATCTTTGTGTCTCCTTGCAATTTTCAAAGTCGTCGTTTCTCTGGTTGATTTTCAGGATGAGTTGAGTTCCGCCGCCAAACCGGTTTGTATTCAATTTTGCTCTTTCCATTGTCCTCAGTTAATACGGTCTGCAAAGAAGATAAGAAAAGACCAACTGGATGTTCCAGACAAAAAGCCCTGGAAGATAAGTTAAGTTGAATTCCTATTTTGTCCTCGAATAAAGAGTATCATCCTACTACTGCTGCTGCTGCTGCTGCTACTACTATTTGAAGAGGACCGTAATATTGCTTACATACTGCAATGCAAGGCTACTAGACTTTTCTCTGCCTTTCTTTATTCCCTTTTCCCCCATGGGCAAGGAATGAGGAAGGGACAATGGATCACCAACCCATCCTCTTTTCAATCTACTCAAGAGGAAAAGTTTTATGTATGCAAAATGAGGGTTATTCCATGTCCGCTGAATCCATTCTGTCCTCGGAGCTCAAATTCATTGAAGTCAGAAATATAAACAACCAGGAGTTCTTTTTTTACGTAACAATTTTCCACTACTTTATGTGAACATGAATTTTTATACTATTTTTCTAAATTCTTATAATTTTCAAGGTCTAAAACATACAAAACATCCATCTAAAAGCTCATTTGAGGTAAAAAAAGTCATTGTTCAAAAATAATTAAAGAATTCAGGTCAACTGTGATAGCCAGTTTGTTCGTTTGTTATTCTCGTCTACATTTTTATGCAATCGATTTCTGCCTTCAAATCTCAGTGTTATCTCCCCTTTCAATTCCAAAATAAAACAGTACCAACTTAAGCTTTGATACATAGTGCCTGCTACCTCAAGGCAAATTTTAGGGGAGAATAAAAAATAAAAATTGAAGAAATAGAAAGGGCTGAATAATTTTAAGTCACATATGGAAGAATTGAAGATAGGTTCTACTTTCGCTTGATTTCCCTGAATTCTTCAATTTCGAAACAACCAACCGAGTCAAAAATCGATTGTTAGGCCGAAAAGTTTGTAGAAATGTAAATTCTCTGTACCCGTATTCATATCTGAAGATATACCTCAGAGAAAATGAGAAAAGAAGAACTAGAGGATTTGAAGTAAATGTAAGAAAAATTGTAGTGTGATGATTGAAATGAAATAGTGAGAAAGGCTTGTTTTGCAAGAACCATGCAATTGATCATCAATGAAATAAGATGGTTGTCTAAATCTGTCAGTTGAATTCTTATTGCAAGTAATGAAATTCTTTGGTGTAATTATAGAAAAAAAAACCTAATCCACAAAACTAAACACAATTTACTGATTTCCTTTGGGGCCAGACAACGAACTCAAAGGCTTTCTACGCTCATTTATTATAAGGGCATGCATTCCAATATTTCAATCGCAGGTGAACTTGAAATTCCCTAAACTTCCGGCTCAAATCTTGTTTGTCTTCTTTTGGTAAAATCGACGACGGAAACTTTGAGCACAAGGAACAATCAGCAGAAACTTTTGTCAAGAAATTGGAGACTCAGAAATTCAATTTAATCTTGTCTTGTGTCAGAGTCTTGTTTCTGAAGTGCAGAAAGGCAAGGCTAAGGCCAAGGCATGTGTTATTATTTATTTTTCCAGACTTACTCACCAGCTTGCTCAAAAAATATCGTGGGACTAGCGGAGGTTGAATTATAAAAAAGGTCTATTTCTGTAATTTTACGCAGGGTCATTTAAGTATTTGTCAGAATGACCAACTAAATATAATTCTCTTCAGATATCTCTTCGGTTGATAATATTTGTGGAGTTTCTGAAGTGCAGAAAGGCAAGGCTAAGGCCAAGGCATGTGTTATTATTTATTTTTCCGGACTTACTCACCAGCTTGCTCAAAAAATATCGTGGGACTAGCGGAGGTTGAATTATAAGAAAGGTCTATTTCTGTAATTTTACGCAGGGTCAGTTAAGTATTTGTCAGAATGACCTATTAAATATAATTGTTTTAAGATATCTCTTCGGTTGGTTGATAATATCTGTGGATGGTAATAGCTGAACTTGAGACAGGCTGCATTATTGCATTTTCTTTGAGCAAGAAGAAACTTCCACTTTGGAATGAAGGAAAGAAAGGTAGTTTTGAGTTGTTGGTTGGAACAAAGTGTCGAAACAGGAGAAGCTGTCATTGAGAAGAAGAAGAGTAAGAAAAGGAAGGAAGGATGGATGAAAAACTTGGGTGGTTGTTATTTCTCAAAGGATTGAACGCGGACAGCGTAAATTTTCACCAGCTATGCTATACTATGCTCCCCTTCTTCCATCCTCCTAAAACCTTGACAGGTTTTAGACGGGGAAAGAGATTACTTTTTGTTTCTTTCATTCTAAAGTTTCGGAACGTGTGAATTTTACGAAAGGCATATGATTTACTGGTATTTTGTCCTTTGAAGTGTCAATTTCCTCCGGATTGTGACATGGAGAAAAGTGAAATAAACTTTCTTCTCAATTCCAAACTTGTAATACAACTCTGCTCCCCTTCCTCAACCAAAACCAATTCAAATATAGAAAAAAATAATAACAATCCTATCCTGCCTCTGCCTTAGCCGTAGCCGCTGCTTTCACTTTCTTATAAAAATAGACTAGAGTGAATTGAGTTGAATGACTTCATCTTGCCCAGCTAGGCCAGAAATTCACCACCACCACAGAAATACCGGTTTTCAAATTTAACTTGCCAAACTCAAGCAATTCCATTAGGCAAAGTTTGTTGGATTCCGTTTATCTCGTCCGAGTTAAACGATCGGAATAAACGTATTGGAGGTTTTCCATTACTCTTGATTTGAATTTTTATGGCACTCGAAGGAAACTTTCAGCGGCGGCTATTCTACTACCTACAACTACAAAAATTCCAGAATTCATCCTTCGACATTTGTAAATCGGAAATAAAACTAAATGTGCCAAAGTTGTATTTTTGGTCCAATTACGTACGGTAGAAAACTTCATCTTTCCGAATAGCTTAATTTGAGAGCTGACTCATCCAAATTCATTCTGTTTCTTGGTAAAATTATAATTTTGAAAATAATAAAATTATTCCCTCTACAGAACTACAGTAGTGGAATTCCTAGTAGATTCCGACATTCTTGAATATTTTAAGAAGAAAGTAATGTCAATGTCAACTCCCTGGGCCCATCGGGACCCTAAGTTCTATTTTTATGAAATGGAGAAAAATTCCAGACTTTCTCATTAGTCATTCTTCTCACGTGCTTTTTCTTTCAACCAGGACAACTGCATTAACCTCAGAGAATTTTTTTACAAACGCGTGAGAAATTTCCTTGAGTCATAGTCATATGCAGTGGCAATAGCAGAATATACGTTAGAAATTATCAATGCGAGTTGATTGTACTCTATTCCATTGTGCATAATAAATTTGAATGTGCGTTGCATTAAAAATCTTCGTTTCCTTCATTTGTGCTGTGTTCCTCGCATGTACGTTTTGATTGTGATTGTGATTGTGACGTGAGCCTATATTATTTTTTAAGTTGCCCACCTGTGACAATCCTACCTTCCTTTTCCAACTCTTTCGCTCATTCGAGCCAAGATGTTATGTCCAAGTGATTTTCTCCAAACGAAGTCAACATAATGTGAATAAAATTGAATCCGAGTGAAAAGAAAGCGTACGTACGCACGGTACGTACCGCGTCTATAGTGAAAGTCGAGTTTCACAAATGCACAGAAACTACGTACATAAGATTTTTTTCTTTCGCTTGCTTCACTCAAGTGTGCCTTGCCTTGCCTTGCATGTCTATAAGGAGCCCATTATTTCCAGTTAAACTGAATACTATTTCTCTAGAAGCTGACTTTATTATTGAGAGATTACAATTTCCAACTCCTGGATCCAGTGATATGTGAGTGAGTGAATCACGTTTACGAGACTCGATCGGTTGGAAATAAGAGCCAACTTCTTTCAAGTGGATTGTAGACAGATTTTGTATTTGACGAAAAAAGAAAGCATTATAAAAACGTAAGGGCTTCTGCTACTTGAATTTGCATTTGAGGCAATAAGTAGTCTCACTAGTCAGTCGTAGTAGCTGTATTTTCTGTTTTCTATACTTTAATTCAATTCTCACGTCAAATCTATAATTTGAATATTAATCACAAATAACAAAATGAAGTAACACGTAGAAGAAAGACAGTGAGGTGTACTGATCAGCTTTCACTGGATAGCTCATTATATT
>WJEZ01000376.1:0-30385 GCA_009869925.1 Thalassaphorura encarpata
AAAGTACATTAAACTCATATGGGTTCCAGCAATGGTTTTATTAATGGAATGATAAGGACAGGCACTTTTAACCGTAAGTTAATTCAGGACCAAAGTAATTGTAAATCACATTTCCATAATTTATTAATATTGCAACGTATCTCAAACCATAAGGTTTTGGATTCTAAATAGTGAATATAAATTAAACATTATATTTACATTTATATTTCTCTCGCCACACCCAAGCCTCACAAGTACAATTACATTAAAATAATTAAATCTTGGTAAGTGAATTTGTTAATAACGGTAGCCAGTAATCCATGCATAAATAATCCAGAGTACTTACTTCCAAAATCTGTCCGTTTTGTTCTAGTTGTAGTCAAAATCATGTTAAGAAGAAATTTCAAGTTCTAAATATTCATCTTAATATTGTTTAATTACTTTTTAATTTTTGAAGAATTTTTGTATGATTTTCCGACGTACCGTAACGTCCATCAGATGGAAGCATGATATTGTCTTTTTCATTAAATTCAGCACATAGCCTTGGCCATTAAAATCCATTTTCAATTCGTTTTAATTAGAGTTTCAAACATTTTAGTAAGAATTATTATTTAATGTACAATTAAAATAGTTTACATTAATGAATTAATTAATTTTATGATAGTATGTAGTAGTAATATCATCATGGGTCTTTGTTGTCAGATTTCCTATAGCTCCCCACCCGACTGTGTTTTGGAGAAGCAGATGCAAGAATATCAGCAGGGCCTTTGGGAAATCAAAAATCAAGACAGAGATGAATGAAGATCAGCAGCACAAGAACAAGGAAAGTACTCGGAAATTTTGTGGGAAACAATTTTTTCAAAAAATACAGTTCAAACTAAACTTTCCCCTTGCTTTATTTATTTGGGAAAACAAATGTTGCAGAGCAGAAAGGAAAGTTGGGCATGGTTCAAGATGGGGAAAGTTTTAACTACGTACTTTCCCTTTGGATCATATGTGAGTGAAAGTTAAGTCAAGTTTTCCTCACCTTTCCCACGAATCGTTTGTCTACGTCTAGCTTGGACCATTCCAAAAACAACGGCTGCAAGTGACTTTCGATTTTGTGACCCACTTGACTCGTACATTCTGTAAGGATGAGAGGCTCGGCCACGAACAAAATAAGTTTCCATGTTCCCTTTCCCCTTGACAGGGACAGAGCCACGGTACTCCAGCAGAAATCCATTAGTCTCTAAAATCTAAAACGTAAATAGAGATGAGAGACTCGGCCACGAACAAAATAAGTTTCCATGTTCCCTTTCCCCTTGACAGGGACAGAGCCACGGTACTCCAGCAGAAATCCATTAGTCTCTAAAATCTAAAACGTAAATAGGAATAATTGCATTGCAGCGCAGCGCAGCGGTTCAAATGCAAATGACTCTCACACTATGACCGTTCTGTCTAAACAAATATAAACTTTGGCCCGGGGTGGGCGTTAATTAACTAGTCGGACAGAAAATTTTCTCAATTAACCTAACGACGCATTATATCAAATCAATCAACTTACTTGAGCTACGTTTTTAGTGACTTGTATTGAGTCAGGAACTCCCGTCGTGTCCATTCTGGAAGCCTACATTCACAGTATTTCCCCAAACGTCAAAACAAGGTTTCCTTGCTCCAATCACACCAGCCACAACTGGCCCATAACTTATCCCTGGAAAGAAACATAAAATTAAATTTAGTTGGCTTGGCTTGGCTTGATTATTCCAACATTTCACTTTTGCTTTGGCAAATTAACATATGACGAGTTTTAGTGTCAGTCCATTTCAGAAATCAAAGGCTGGATGTACGTATTTCTGCCAGTCTCTTGTAATTAACTCATTTGTATGAATCTAGCTCTAGCTTTCCTAGTCTTTGTTTTTGTTCTACGTTACGTTTTACGTAGTCTAGATTTTATTCTCATCACATCTGCTACTGCAATCTGCAGTGCATTAATCTGAGCAAGATTAATGATGGGGTTGAGCAAGGCCAGGCCAGGCCTTGAGAGAAAAGTTTGGAGGCCCACATGGAAATAGCGTAGTTCTTCCCAATTAATATGCACAGGAGGAGTTCAAACTCCCGAATGCAATGCAGTGGAAATTAATCGTGTTTCGTATTCCGGATTTTGAAATTCTTGGGCACGAGAAATAAACATTTACAATTGCAAACTCAAACTGGGAAGAGTTTATGAGTTTTCAGTTTCTACAATGACGTGACCGCATGAAAAGTTCTGAAATTTACATTTTGAGCATCAAAAAGGCAAGGAAGGCACAAAATTTGCCATATAGGGTTAAATTCCTATCTTTACATGTAAGTAAGTGAGGATCGGATCAATCTACTTATACATATGCGATTATGGCGCTCAGAATTCGATATCTGTCTGCAAACAACGACCGGAGCCAGAGCACATTGAAAATGAAAGGTAAAACCATTTGTATGCAGTGGCAGTCCACAGAATCAGGCAAGGCAAGGCATTCTGAGAATTTCCAAAATACAAAGTACTACAACTACTGAAACTATGTAAATGAGGACGCGAAAGCGAAGATCAGAGTCTGCTGCAGCTGTAAGTGCAAGTGAAAGAGAGGAGGAATATTGCAATCGTGGAAATTTATTCGAGTCGATTACACTCACACGATCTCCACTGTACTGCAGCTGGCATTCCAGGAATGTCTGCTTTCCATGCTAATGGTTCCGAAATTTGGTGTGCATCTGTTTCTGGATCTATGTCGATTGCAAAAATACAGAAGACAAACGGAAAGACCTACGGTAAAATCGTAGAATTCTTTGTAGGCTTGGTCATAGACCAATTCAATCCAAATAAAACAAAAACCCGGATGCTGTAGGCTAATTTAAATCTAGCGTCGAATTTTGTTTATATTACTCTGGATCTTCTAGGTTTTTTGAATCAGGTAGGCATGTCTCCGAAAATAAGAATGTACTACAGAAATACATCTTTTTAAAAAAAAGAACAAAGAGTTTGGGTTTTTCTTCATTTATCAATCAATTTATTTCCGCATCCGTACACCAGTACGTAAAATTTTCCGACCGCGTTGAAGGAACACGATTTGAGTCTTATTGCGCATTTCGCCAAGTAGTACCCTTGCGAATTTTGGATTTTACGTCTTAACGTAACGTAACGTAACGTACGTCTAATAAATCTGAACAACTGATACTAAATTGAATCATGGGTATGGCTGGCTTGACATGGCTCGCTGTGCCATGCTTATGGCTTGATACGCATTACGACGTATCACAACCTGTTCCATGGTTGTTCGTGCTTTCTAATGACTTTATTAAATAGGGTGAAAGCCTGCGGATATGGGGCTATTGAAACTAGTGCCTCCCTGCCTTACCCTGGACGTGACTTGCCTAACAGAATAATGGAATACGAATAGCATGTCCCAACTCTTGTCTCGTGTCAAGTAGGAAATAGGAATTTCAGCCAACGTATAACACCGGCAACTTTTTGAACTGCAAAAATTTTTGCCCACAATGTTGAATTTCATTAAAAATTGGTGGGCGTGGAATTCATAATCTGGCCATTCCCATGTGAATGTGTTATGGGAGAAAACTTATGGAAAATGAAAAATTCCACTTCCACGGGAGATATTTCCAAAAGTTAGCCTGGCCTGGTCTGCTCTGGATTTGCATAATGAGATGTGATTCTCACCGATTCTGAGTTTGAAGTTGTTGAAAGCATGGCGATTGAGGTCTTCCAATTTTTCCTTCATTTCCAATGCAAAGTCCACGAGCGTGCAAAGGTGTTGACTGCTACTTTCCTCCCCCTGAAAGAAAAGGAAAGGATAAGAAAAATGAATTTTAGAATTCAAATAAATCCTCATCACCCTGCTGCATAAGGCAAGCATGGTTATGGCAGGCAGGCCAAGGTAAATCTATCACCATAATCCACTTTCTGGGTTCATGTACTTTGCATGCATGAAAAATAATATTTATGTGGGTAAGAAAAACTAGAGCACGCCTGGAATGCAAATATTTTTCCTTCACCTTCGTTGTAGCTGAACTGGACATTAATTTTCCTTTTTCTCAGGCTCAGGCTTAGTATTTTGCAAAATAATATTTTAGACTTGTTGTATAGTACAACACCAAAATTAAGTGACTGAAGAAAATAATCAGCATTCCTTCCTTCACGTCTTTTCTGATAGGAACAAAATAATAGAATTGAATTACCTGGTCAGTTGGATTGAGCCCTGAGCATGCCATGTAAGTGCTTGCAACGGTTTTGATTTTCTCAATGCTCGAGAATCTCTTTTCGTCCAACAGCTCATCAAAGTCCACTATAAAATATATAAGTAATGAAAAAAACTTTAGTGTAATAATCAGTTGTTTTGCTCAGCTACAATAATTATGGGGACAGCCTAGTATTCAGTAGGATTTTGTACATACATCTTACAAAATTAAAAGGACACTACTTCTAACGCCAAAATTACAAAGACTTCGGAACACAACGTGTTCTAACACACTGTAGTATTTATTTCAATAATGCAAATAAAATGAAGCCGAAATTTTCATTCTACTCAATCGGATTGTGTAATCAACAGTGATGGGATACTTCTGCTACCTCATAAAAACTCACCAACGATTTCATTCAAAAGTCGTATACACTCAATCCCTTTGTTAACGTCCTCTGAGTAGAAATCAATGAATTTTGGAATATTCGCAAACATCACACCGACTTTGTCAAAGGCCTGTGAATACAATATCCTGCAAAATCAAAACCAATTATTATTTTGCACGTGCCACACCGTAGGCCTTAGGGAATAACCGTGACGGCCGAAAGTCTGCCACTACTGCCGCAACCGCTCAAGGCGTTAATCTGGATGGGGATTATTAGCATTACAAAGTGTATCCTTATCATACGTTGCGTAAAATTAATATAGAAAATGACAGCTCATCCTAGTAGTAGTAGAGGAATCGATTCTCCCAAGGCAAAATTTTACGGAACGTAGTGTAGTAGTAGTAGCAAAACTTTTCCGATTAATGTTCCGCGTCAAAATGAGTTGAGAAAGTTGAGAGGATTAAAAATGAAGGATTGATTATTAGTACGTATTACACGTGTGGATTTTTTTCGCCAAAAACTTTCGAATTTCTTATTAAGAAATAAATAAAAAGCACACTGTACGTACATCCAATCTCCGTTCTTCACACATGAGAAAATGCATAGCGACATGATCCGGTAGAATATTCCGTAGTAGTTGTGAATTATATTGACGAACTTCCTTTGTGTCTGCAAGTTCTTCCTCTGCTTGCTTTTTCCACAAGAAATCCAGGCGTGAAGTGACTTCGACTAGGCGGGAATGGTAAATCACAACATAGACGAAAAGGAGAATCAACATTAAGAGTTGAATCTGGGCTGGAATCTCCATTCTGGAAACAAGCAAGAGACAGACAGAATGAGTTGAAGGCCAGGCTGACACAAATTCCTATGCAGTGCAAGTGCAGCATGTAGTAATGTGATGAAATCTCCCAAAGGAATCATTTTATTACCTCCGTTAATCTAATTCTTTATCATATATAGGGATCGTAAACTTGATTCATGAGTAGGGGATTTGACAAAACAGTGCGGAGCGGCATAGTAGGATTCTCCTGATTTTAATCTTGAGTGGATAATATCGCATTTTACATAGTTGGACTGATTAAGGCTTAAGGATAACAAAAATGAGATGTATAGTAATGTGATGAAATCTCCCAAAGGAATCATTTTATTACCTCCGTTAATCTAATTCTTTATCATACACAGGGATCGTAAACTTGATTCATGAGTCGGGAATTTGACAAAACAGTGCAGTAAGATTCTCCTGATTTTAGCCTTGAGTGGATGATATGTATTGCATTTTGCATAATTGGACTGATTAAGGCTAAAGGCTTAAAATGTCTAAAAGGATATGAGAAAAAAATGTAAGATTTAGCAATTTCCAAGCTTGAAGGACTGTAAATTTAGAATTGAACAAAATTCCACCATGTTTGTCAAAAACCGAAGACAAAATGAGGAGAATCTCTAACCTGAACGTTCTAATTATATCATTTTTGGAACAAAATTAATTTTTCTTAACATTGAACTCTGGTCAAACCTATATTTGCCAATTTCTAGTCAAGCCACAAAAAATACATGATACAAACTTCTACAAATACTGCAGTTGAAATAGAAGTAGCGAGGCATGAAATAAACTATATTTCAAAACAAATTGCGGATCAAAACTTCAATAAAATAAAGTCACGCTTCCACATGCTTTGCTTTCTCTTCAATTGCCGCCTGCAGCATAGCATAGCAAACCCTGGCCTTGGTTGGTGACTACTTCCTATTCTAACTTGGTCGGTTCGGTTCTAAATAACAAAAAGAAAGAAGAGCACAGCACAGAAGAACAATCACTCAAAGAGGAAAACAATTTCCCAAACCGATAAAAAAGGAAGAGGTAGAGAATATAAATCCATCAAATCATTTTTCTGGCGACCATAAGCCACCCACTAGCCTTGGTTGGTTACTTCTTCCTATTCTAACTTGGTCGGTGCGGTTCTAAATAACAAAAAGAAAGAAGCACAGCAGAACAATCACTCAAAGAGGAAAACAATTTCCCAAATCGATAAAAAAAGGAAGAGGTAGGGAATATAAATCCATCAAATCATATTTCTGGCGACCATAAGCCACCCACTGTGCTCTGCTCGGTTCAGTCCTCGACTCGACCTTATGGTTGTCTGCCTCTGATTTATTGGAAATTCATACTTGCACATAAAAGTGGCTGAAATCCTAAGCTTCGCTAGCTGGCTGGGTTGCTGTGGATGTCCCATCAGGTGTGACTGGGATGATTCATTTGTCGACAAGACTCAAATCGAAATGCATGTATATTCGTTTCGTTCGAATGCTGTGCTATTGGATCACATCTTTGCCTTTGACTTGACTAGCTAATTTCCTCGCCCTACTTCCTCTCGAATCCACAATCCTCAATGAATTCTGAATTTAAATCGAAGCGACAAGCTCTGGCTTGGCTCTGGCTGAGAAAATCCTTAAATCAAATCTTGTGAGTGCTTTTCTTACTTATTGCCTCAGCTTGGGCTCTAATGCATGGAGATAATTTGGTTTTCTTAGCTATAGGAATGCAAACTGAGAGTTTGTGTGATGAGTTTCTGTTCGATCTATATGAGATCAATTAATTTCCTTATTCTCATATCGTTTGATTAAAATATACTATTGATTAAAGTACATAAAACCAAGAAGGTCATCAACTGCTGCTGTTATGGTACTTACTTGGGAAATTGTGTAACGGTAGTCTCCGCCTCGAAAAGATCATCAAAGACGACAAAAATCAGAACCGTATAGGTCGTGGCCATGAGAAGAATGATTGTAGCTTTGACTAGGAAATACATCTTTAAAAAAGCTGCCAAAGAAACCATACAAAGGACCCAGGAATAAACGACGTAATGAGGACTTTCAGCACATTCAGCTGCCCCATCTTCCTCTGCCATTGCCCCGATATTTGTTTTGGTGACTCCGTCATGAATTTCTGGCCTATCCACGGGTACTCCTGTAGTGGTTGGGGCGAAGCGTCTTGCTCCATAATTATTATTGTTATTTTCATCTCGAACTCCCGTAATATAATTAAACATCACATTTCTTTCGTCACTTTCACTAGGGGCGGCACTTGGGGGAATTGATTCTCCAGAATCAGGGCTGAAAATGAAGGATGATTGAGTTGATGGACCTCTCATGTAATGAGGAGGTGGGGTTGGCCTAAAAATCCTGGTAAATGATGACGGGGTTGAAGATAAATATTCATTCAGGAGGATTCAACTTTGCATAGCGATTGAAATGAGTCTGAGTCGGGGGAATTAGAGAAGAAGGTCTTTCCAGAGATGCTAAATTATCTGCAGTTGATAGCATCGTTGGAGACAGATTATTATTGTCTACCTCTGATGAAATATATTCAGCACTATGAGGGCTATGACTAGGGTATAAGGGCTCATCACCACCACTTTGTCGAATCCTTCTCCTCGGAAGGAATTGCAATTGCAATGGGAGGTAATTCACCCCACTGTGACGGTTTAAAGGTAAATTTGGCCAGAGGTAATGGGATCGATGGGTTAATTCTCTTGCTGGGTAATTATGGACTTGTGGTGTTGACCCTGGTAAGTGGCGTTCCTGTAGTGGTGGGAACTTTTCATACGAGCTTTCACCAAAGTGACCCACGAGAAGACCTATTACAAAAATTCATATACTCATTCAAATTTCTAAATAGCTTCAAACCTGAAGGCACTCACATATTAATTAGTGTTTTTTACTGTTGGACGTTAAAACACGCAGTAAAAAACTTTCAGGATTTTAATGTAAATCAAAGAAATAATGATAGTGCACCAAAATGTTTGAATGAATGCAGCTTTTGCTAATGGAATTGAACAGTTTCGTCTTGTTTCCATTTCTATTCGAATTTGACAGTTTGTGTCTCACTATGCTAGATATTTCTTGGAATTACTTCAGCTAAACAATTACGCTACACGCTCGTCCCTTTGAAGAATTTTCGTTCGTGGTAATTTTAATAAAAAAGACCTTACCTCCAGGATGGAGCTCTGAATATATTTTATCCTCGTCATCAGTGTCATTTTCATCACCGCCGTCTCCGTCGCCTTCTTCCCCCATTTCACCAATTCGTCTGGGCCTTTTGAGTCCAGAAGGAGCATTTATTTCTGCAGAAATCGAACTCTGTGAAGTTTCCCCTGGGGTAGACGTAGATCTTGGCGGTGGTCGAAGCTCTGCATCTTGTCTGGGTTTAGAGTGTGGATCTGAGTTGAAACTCAACTGAAAATAACATTCGAAGGATTTTATAATGGGTAATGGCAACTGCACTGCACTAGTGATATAAAACGATTCAAGATGATGAGCTGAAACTGGCTATTTCATGTCAGCTTGGGAATTCGGCTTGGCTTAGAAAGAGAAAGTGAAGAAAGTTTTGAATCAGCCTAGGTTTATGGCTAGACTGAGGTTGAGACTAAATGAATAAAGCATTGCCTCATCCCAGAATTTACTCACGCTCATTTAACTCTACATTTCATCCCAATGCAATGTATTAGAACTCCCTCGGCGGTTATCACCTCATCTGGAATAATCGGAAACTAAAACTTTGTCTGCTCTGACTTGCCATGTCGAGTCAGGGCCAGATTGTGAAACTTTTATACCCAAAAATAAAGTTGAACCTCAAGCAGCAGCAAAGAATTCCAAACCAGATGCAGAAATTCAAGTTTATGCTGCCTTCGTGTGACTTTTTCTAAAGGTTTCCCCCCAAAAATTCTAGTTTACTTACAATATTGAGCCCAGTTGCGACGGCAACACCTCATCTGGAATAATCGGAAACTAAAACTTTGTCTGCTCTGACTTGCCATGCCGAGTCAGGGCCAGATTTTGAAACTTTTATACCCAAAAATAAAGTTGAACCTCAAGCAGCAGCAAAGAATTCCAAACCAGATGCAGAAATTCAAGTTTTTGCTGCCTTCGCGTGACTTTTTCTAAAGGTTTCCCCCCAAAAATTCTAGTTTACTTACAATATTGAGCCCAGTTGCGACGGCAAGGGTGAGGATGACGAAAAATATAAAAATACTCCTATCCTTCCTCCGACGTGTCAAGGCTGAAGAGAAATCAATGAGTCTTCGTGGGAAGATTGGAAATTCACTTGCCATGACGAGGAGGAGGCAAAGGGTTAAAATGACAGTTGCAATTGCCAGAGATAATATCATGATGTTCACCCTGAAAGGAAAGGCAAGAAAAGTATAATTTCCTCTTCGTCTTTCGTCTTGCCTGTCAAATCATCTCATCCGGGTAACTGACATGGATTTCTATTTTTAACATAATTTAATCCAGATCGCATTTTACGCCATATTGAGGTAAGAATAAATGTCCTTGAGTCTCAAGGACAAGGCGATGGGCTAAATTAATTACTATATTTGAAGATCCATGCTACTCGTGATTTTTAGTTATGAAAATGATATATACTAATATCAAATAGTTAAAAAATCTATATCAGACAGTGTAAACGCAAAGATCAAAAATTGCAAAAATGATCACTTACGGTCGAATCATAACGGCGAGACTAGCGGCCATGAAGAACCAAATCACAAATACACAGAGAACATTGGATTTGAACGTGTCTTCCTTGAGTTGACAAAACTGTGAAAAAATTATAGAGCATTGGTTTATTTGCATGATTCTATATATAAACACAAAAAACATGAATACACAAAAGGTCAATATGTCAAAAACCATAACCGTAACCGAAACATTATTCTTATCATTCACGACATTGGTCACCTCACCTAGACTTACGTCATGAATTTATGAATGAAAACAAATGACATGGACAAAACGGCAGGACAGAAGAACACAACTTACGAACCTTATCTAGACTTACGTCATGAATTTATGAATGAAAACAAATGACATGGACAAAACGGCAGGACAGAAGAACACAACTTACGTCAGACTCCAACTGAGCATCCTTGAAAGTGAGTTGAATAGGGTTGATAAATTGATCTCTCATTTTTCGATTCGAGTCAATCTCAATGCAATGGTCCATCAAATAGTCTGTCCCATCAAATTCACTAGAACTCCAAATCATAGAACGGGATGAAGTATTTGTCCCATCATATTCTGAAGACGTTGTCTCAACCCCTCCGTAATTCCCAGAGCGTTCCAGGTCATAAGTCTAAAAACAAACATGAATCATTCGTCCGGATAAAAAAATTTATAATTTTAACTTTCAGTCTAGAATTTAAAGTTAACACAAAGCCCGGGATGGAATAAAGCAAATCTACTGTACTGAATTAACCAGATATGTATGTCAACCCAACCTTGGGATAGATAGGACAACTTATAGTCCTCGTAAGTATAATTCAATTTGTTATACGCATAGGCATAGCTAAGGATAGTCAGTCGAGTGTCCTTCACCATGATCGTGAAATATCGTAAGGACTTTGGCTTTCATGAATTGGCATTGGCACAGCCTGGTCCGGATAAATGATAAGAGAAAGTTAACACGCCAAAGCATAGGCTGGGAGGAACACTTTTTATCCCCGATTTATAATAGTTAGCAGCAGGGACTGACTGGCTGGCCTGTCCTCTCATCCACTTTACAAAATTACTCTATTCTTTAGTAGCCCAACTTGAAATCAGTCCTTCTCATGGTCACGGTCAGTCCGCATGTAATGGTAGTGACAGTCAGCCAGCTGAGAACGAAACGAAATGAAAGCCCGGGTCTCCGCTACTGCTACTGCCACTGCGAATATAACGAACGCGGGATTAAACTCCCGCCTCCATCCTTTCCTTTCAACCTGTCAACTTTTGACATGATATGAACTAACTCCCTTGCCTTACTACTTTGGCTATGGCTGGAACTTTTCCCCGCCTCGCCTCGCTAGTCGCCAGGCATTTGTTGTCACTCTTCTCACGCCGGAAATTTGTATTCAGACCACATTTCCTATTATTCTATCTTTTTGCCCTCAGCTGCCTTTCTCACTTTTTTCTTTCTTTCTCTAGCAGTTAATAATATCGTTGTACGTAGTGAAAGTCCAAAGTCCTTGGGGAAAGT
Organism: Thalassaphorura encarpata; assembly: GCA_009869925.1. Lineage (NCBI taxonomy): Eukaryota > Metazoa > Arthropoda > Collembola > Poduromorpha > Onychiuridae > Thalassaphorura > Thalassaphorura encarpata. The sequence goes on from WJEZ01000376.1 coordinate 11,580, forward strand.
TGTGTTATTATGTCATGACTGAAAAATGCTATTGTTCAATAAATTGAATATCAGATTTACCATACTGTGTTTAATTAACCCGAATTTTCTTCTAACCAAAATATTACAATGTAGATACTTACACTATTAAGACGTCCATTTCCATTTCCTTCCGAGCTGTGACTATGTCTTGGAGAGCCAAGCTGCCGCCCTGTAGAATCTTGACTATGCCCATGGACAGGGCTCCGTTGTTGTTCCAAATGATTAAGACTTGTCAAAGCTGTCGCCAAAAGTCCAGCATTTAGAATCAAACTTGGAGCTCTCAAATTAGGGTTTCCAAAACATCCTCCTTGGATTCGACCTCGCTCCTTCCGTCTGGGCCTTAGCGGATCATCCCGCTTGATCAAAAAAGTTTCTACTCGGTGTTCCTGGAACAATCATAAAGGAAAAAATAAGAAGAAGAAGAAAAGTTTAAGACGGATCGGATTTCGCTTTCACTTTTGGTTACGCTCATTGCCTTCGTATTACTATTACTACTGTACGAGATGTCCCAGTTCCACTTGCACTTTTTTAGCCTGCATTCTGCATTGCATTGCATGAGGCAGTTGTTGAAGGACAGGGCAAGACCGGACAGTTTGGCCTGGCCTTAGTTTCAGTTACTTAGTTTACAAGGGAAGTTCTTTTGGGCTAGCTATAAACTTTTGTGGCTAATAATATGCGAAATAGTTGCAGTAGCACGAAAAGTTTGTTCCTTGTTAGTCGGACTCTTATGAGAACCTACTTACGTACGTACTCGTATATGATTTGCAGGGGCTGGCCTGCCTGGGCCTATGCAGCAGAACTGTTGCAAAAAAGTTCTCAGCACTCGTCCTCGTACGTACAAAGTATACAGAATGGTAAAACCATAAAAGTCTGTAAAATTGATTGCCCTGTCTCCGCTAACCTTCTCTACTAGTGCTCAGGAAAACTTTTTTCCAACTCACAACTCTTTATCCTTGTGCCTGTGCCTTGTGTACTCCTGCCCGACTTTCCCTTCCTCAAGATCACTTTCTCCTCAACTTATACTTTTACTCCCTATTGCATGCAGTAGGGAGTTATACGTACGTACATGAGATTACAACTTGTTTGATGTACCCACTAAAGAAAGAGTTTTTACTCAAGTTGTAATATTAGTCCTTTGCTGGGCTAAGTTAAGTTCCCCATTGCCTATTACATGTACGTACATACGCCTACTTTAGGGAATTGTGCCGTATAGTATCTTCAATTCACTAATAGGCATGGAAAAGACAGCGTTGAAAGGGAAACGACAAACGGGGAAAGAAAAGTGATCCTTGATTTTGATAGAAAAACGATTTTTTCTAATGCATTTGGAATATCTGCGCCTATACGTAAGTATGTACGTACGATTTATTGGGAATTTCCAGGGGTATTCGTGAATTTTTTGCCTTGATTTCTAAGACCCGACCAATATCCATAGTGATAAATTTCACGGGGAAGTAGTAGAACTGTAATATTTAATAAATATCTGGGACAACCCTTCAGGTCAGGGGCATTGCGATGCGATTTGATCATCCCTAAAGGCTTATGGGCATCTTGATCTCAATCTCGAGTGGATTGGAAGTCATAAAATCTAGGAAGGAAGGAAAACGAACGAGAGAGAAGTGGAAAGAGCTTAAGATGCTGGACGGGCTTACTTTGAGAAAGTTGTCTCTTGCTTGTCCAAATCCAGGCTCAACTTCATAGACGTTTCGAAGGCACTTGAGTGTTGCTTGTGAGATGTGAACTCGCCTGTAATAATCGTCAAATGTAACATAAAAATATTCCATTAGCCTCTTTTACACGCAATTCAATGGGGATTCACATTGCAATCCAATGAATTTTAGAGTTTTATTGGACCAAGGGTTATTTGGCTAGAATTCTGGAGGAATTATCGCCGAACACTCAAGTAGATAGAAAATAAAAAGTATAAAAAATGCGTACTTACCCTGGAACTCCACCAGATTCCATATGATTTGCAATGTTGACGTCATGGGACCAAATGTCAAATTGCCATTTCCTCAGGCCAAGTACACCACACAAAACTGAGCCGGAGTGAATTCCAATTCTCATGTCTAAATTCACCTATGAAATGTAAATTTGATGAGTGTCCGATTGCAAAATTTTAATATTGGCCTCATCGGTCGTAAGAAGGTGATAGTTGAGAATCGCATGCTTGTATAAAACAAAAACGTTCGTCGCAGATTAAAAGTTTAAAAGAAAATCTATAAAATCTTGAGTCATCTGGTATTTATAAAAACTTTTTCTAACATTAGACCGCCCGAAATGCACTTTTCTTGTAAGAGCCGAGTAAATTCTTGGAATTAGTGCAAATAATCCGATTTTCAACCTCAGGTACACAGAATAACGACAAGGATTTTTAGAGGTAACGGTAGTAAAACGTAAGAGTAAATTATTGCTTCCTGGGAAGTTACGTTAGTCATAAAATGTTTACAATTCCCTTGAGTTCTTTACCCTGTACTACTATGCTAAGTTGGCTGAGGTTAACACCTCAACATTTCCTTCATTCTGCAAATAAAACTGACAGAAATCCGTCGCCACCTCCACTGTTTTCTTAAGTAATACCCGGGAAGTAAAAAAAGAGGGATTTTCCGGCACCGGATTGACACTTATTGCTTCCCTTTACTTGCCACTTTCTCTTCTTTTTTTACTTTTATTTTCATAGAGTAAAAGTGAGAAGTAGGAATGACCACACCGCACCACCGGGTTATTGGTCTCAAAAGTTGTAATAAAAGTTGACGGAGTAGCAAGCAAGGGAGTTGAGTTAAGCTAAGAGGATTTACTTGTTTGTTTTGTCGAACAAAGCGAATGGCACGAATCATATGAAGTCCAAGCTCTACGCAGCACATGGCATGATCTGATCTTGTCTCTGGCAATCCACTCACACAATAGTAACAGTCCCCAAGTAATTTGATCCGAAGGCAGTTTGTCTCCTGGAAAAATAATCAGACGATGTAAATGTTAACAGTGGCGGTCTATGGAAGCCTAAGGCAAGGCAAGGAGTGTAAATGGAGAAACTTCTGCCATTAAGCTGGCCCGGAGCAAATGTTGATTTTGGAATTTTATATTTGGGATGGCCAAGTTTTGGAACAGTACTTAATTCAGTTTGAGCCAAAATTAAACGCTGGGGTCTTGTTAGCCTGTAGTTTATGAAAAAAACTCAATTTATCATATAAAATTATTAGAACGTTTAAGTGGAACACCTGTAAAAAATTAACAAATCCCTTCTACATTTTAAAAATATCGAAACTCGATTAAAATTCTGATGGCTGGACCTATTAAATAGCATCAGTTTATCCAATTCCAAACAACCGGACTGAATAATCCTTCGAATCCTAATTTCCGTAATCCACTTCACTTCATAGTCAATAAAACTCAAGTTTATGTTCAAAGACTTTACTTGGTTTGGCTGGATAATTTGTGATTTTCAAGGCGATTTACATTAATTTATGGGCTTAGACAGGTGGAAACATCTGTGCCCAGCTGTTCCTCCAACTTTCAACTTTCTCATGATGATAAACACACGAAAGCTGGCAGACTTAAACTTTCAAGTTCGTTTACTACGAATATTTCCACTAACATGGGTTTGGATAAATGCGCCGCACATTGACGATGAACCAAAGTATTCAGCATCTGTTCTATCTGTTCTGGTCTAGCCTTTGAAACCAGTCAATCCAATTCAATAGGAAATTCTCTCCTGGCTACGGTTGCGGGATTTGACTTGGCAAATCTTCTTTGGATTGAAAGTCCTCAGAATAGAATTCGAATTCAAGAGTAAAGGAAAGGAATAGTTTAGCTTAGCTTTGGTTTCCACTTGGGTGGTCAGATGGGATGGGATTGGGACGAAAGAACGAACATGTATGAATAGCATTGACAAATTAAATTGGATAGCTTAGCTTACCGTCGCAAGTTTATCGAAGCGTCCAAACAAATCGTTTAGGATTCGGACCAATTCTTGTGGTGAGCACGAGCTTGCCAATTCTACGGATAAAAAATTTAAAGTAAACTTGAGAAAGTAACAATGTAAGATCATCGCCTTAAGAATTCTAAAATTCCATACAAGGTAAAAGTGATTTCGCAAAATTCTGATTTAAAATTTTGAAGGTTATTGTTATGTTATGCTAGATTGTCTTACACCTAAAATGATTTTTGTCTACTGCCCAATATGCGATATCTACTCTTATGATACATTCATATGACTGCATGTGTAAATTTTTCCACTCGGATATAAAACAATAAAACCTTCAATGCTCAGAATTTTTCCCAACCTGTGAATCCTTTGACGTCAGCAAAGAGAATGGAAACATTTTCATAGTGATGAAGATAAATTTTATGGAACTGGGCACTGTTGAGTTCAAGGGAAGAGGCCAAATCCCCTACTAGCTCCTTGGCCACAAAACTTGGAAGAACTGTAGAAGAAAACGAGTAATTGTGAATATTCCAATAAAAAATAAAAATATAGTGAAATTGAAAGAAAAATCAGGTCACGTGTATTGAAAAGAGCCCAGCTTTCGTAAAACAACGTAGAAACTCGAAATAGAAATTCAGCATATGTTTATTTATCTAAAAAAACGAGTGCAAAAGGGAAAGTTCGTTTTGATAAACAAAAATAAACAAAAGGATGCTAAAATAGCAAATAAAATCGTGACCTGATTAACCTATTCTGCAAAGAAATTCTCAAGATGATAAATTTCCATTTCTTATACTTACCCGAGAGTAAAAGCCTCTCTTGTTTTTCATTTTCCTTCTTTGTCCGATAATGCATTTGAATGTAGCGTCTAGTCTCAAGAAAAGCATTGCGCTGACCACGATCAGTCAAAAATCGAGTGTATAGGGCTCCTAGGTTAATCCCCGTATAAATTAAGAGATCGGCCGTCACCATCCGGACGATGCAGTTTTGCGTCTATTCGGAGAATATAAAAATGTATAGAATTAAAAAACATTCTAAAAGTTTTAAGATTCATTTTCACGAAGATTTTTGCACATGTCTAATTGAGAATTCTTGAAATGCAATGCCATCGACCACGACCACAAAATACCCTTCAATTTTATTCCTCCCTTTCCCATTGATTTATGGACTGCATCTAAAATCGCATCGCAAGCTCAGCTCAACTCAACTTACGAAAACAGGCTTGTCTGATAAAAAAAAAGCAAAGGTTTGAGAAAAGTTGGAACTTGGTTTACGTAGTAGGGAAAAAATAAAATCCTCTAAACTAAACTAAAACTGCCTCCTTACGGATACGAAATTCGCTCCTACAAGACAGGTAATAGCCATTTCGTCCGTTTCTTTGGAGCATTAAGTGTTTTTCCATTCCGATAAATCCTTCCTAAGCTGAGGAGCCTTGCCTTGCCTTAAACTTCTTTACTTTTACTTTGCTGCCTGGCTAGTATTGCCCTAGGCTGACCTAAATCGATACATGTGTCGCATTTGTCTAAATTCCCCTCAAGAGTTTCACTTTTAACTCTCACTTTTCTTCTTCAGTTCAGTAGTATTTTTACTTTACTTTACTTACCATGGGCGGTTGACTCGTGTACATACTTGGCAAGGAAGAAACTACAAGATGAACTATGGCTGTAACACTGGCTGCCAAAGCTCCCCATCTGAAAAAAACGACCAAAATTCTTACATTACATTACATTTCCATGTGGGATTTAAATATTCAAATTTGAAATGTATGGAAGTGTAACTGTAAGTGGGGAAAGCCCTAAAGCCATAATCCCAGCCGAACGGGAAGCGGCAACGACAAGGTCAGATTTTATAGTAACTTTCTCCACGTCTTGCCTTGGCTTGGCTGGCGCCAATTTCATGCGTCATCCTTGCAAAACTGCGTTTCGTTCTTTCAGCTGCTTACGCTGCATTTTCAGACTAAACGCTAAGGCTGAGTCTAAGGCTGAGTGAAAGTGACTAATATTTTATCCTTTATTCCATTCTACCACTTTCGTAAATCATGACCATTTGCATAATACGTACTGCATTACCCTAGTAAAATTTGTCCATCAGGATTTTATAAAAATGACCGAATTTTGCTTGAAAGTAATTCAGGCAGCCTTGTTTAGGCTGAATATACTTATGCTCATAGCATAAGTACAAACTCGAGCATGTTAAGTTAAATTAAATAACAGAGCTAATGTCTCAAGTTTCTCACTTTCTCTTCCTGTTACGGATATTATGCGGGTATTTAAACTTACATTAAGCTAGATTAGATGTGGACGGTTGCTGTTGCTGCTACGTAAGAAAAGTTGGGTTCAAGCATAAGTTCATTAGGGCACAAGACACAGACACAGCAAAGGCTAAGGCTGCGGGAAAAGTAAGAAGTAGAATTCAAGACAAGAAGTCGAGTCAAGTCAAGTCAAATTAAATCCGTTGAGACTAGTCATTACGCCTTGGCTTGCACAATACATGGATGGTGTGGGAAGTTTAGTCATCTTGACTTGACTTTGGCGTTGGCTTTGTTCTATTGATGCATCATCCTTGCTCTGTTTAACTTAATTTAAGCGGGTATCAAATACTTTCTATTTGTGTGACTAGATACCCTAATCATTTTCCGCTGCTTTTAAGAGAAAGGCAAATTAAAATAGTCGTAGCTAGGATTTTCTTTGAGAAGATATGATATTTTAGGGTCAGACCACTGGAAATTTGCATCAACTTGGGTTGGCTTGGCTTATGTGATTTGTAAAATGAAAGGATTTATTCTGAGGTCTTTCCTTGGGAGAAAGTCAGCGAAGCGCGTACTTTTCTTGTGCATATTTTATGTATAAAAACAACATTTTACTATAGGACGTGATGAAGAAAGGTGAAAATATCATTAGGGTTAAAATATCGACTTACCTCAAAGGCATTGGAAGCATGGCGTATGTAACAAAAATGACGAAGAGAGCTTATGTGATTTGTAAAATGAAAGGATTTATTCTGAGGTCTTTCCTTGGGAGAAAGTCAGCGAAGCGCGTACTTTTCTTGTGCATATTTTATTTAAAAACAACATTATACTATAGGACGTGATGAAGAAAGTTTAAAATATCATTAGGGTTAAAATGCCGACTTACCTCAAAGGCATTGGAAGCATGGCGTATGTAACAAAAATGACGAAGAGAATGTACCAAAATACTGATGGCGGTTCAGAGATTTCCATCAAAATTCTAAGAAATCCTGCAAACAATACAAAATATGTTTCCAACCTAATAAAATTATTTGACTATAACAGAAATACAGTAAATTATTTTGAGCAAATCTGAAACACTAAAAACACAAGATCGAATATTTACTGACCTTGAGAGAAAAGTAGAACCCATGTCACAAGGGCACCCCAATGGAGATAAAGATTTGCAAAGCGTTTCCACCAAGCTAAAGTCCCCAAAAGGACATTCACAGCTGCACTCAACCCGGTCCAAATGATCACTTTAATCACGTGTGGATCCATTTCTGTAGAATTCTCATCCATTTTAGAGAAACTACTTGAATTGGACCTTCGCTTCCAACATGGAATACTTTCAGAGGTATTATCACCAGAACTAGAACTTTCATGATGGGGAATGTCAAATGTACAGTATAGGGTTAGAGTCAACGTCACCACTTTCACAACGAGGTCAATAAAATTAACAATCACTAGGGATTTTTGACGCTGAAACAGAATCCAAAAGGATATTATAATTTCTACTGATTTCACAAATTATTAGAAAATTATTCTAACCTGTCTGCATGCATATCTTTGGTAAGCAGTCTCAAGTTTTCTCTCCTTGAATCGATTCGTGAGGGTTGGGAGATAGATCCCACGATAAGTTAGGGCATCACTTTCCAAATCCCATTTCTCACGACCTTTGCCCCCATTACTACTATCACCATCCCCTGGACTTCCACTGTCATCTTTGGGCTTTAAGGGTTCTTCACAGCTTCCAGATTCAGTGGCTAAAGTAATGCGGTTCAGCGAACTTGACCCTGTGGCGGCAGACATGAGTTGACCCCAATTGTTATTACTACCAGAGCCAATGAAGGAAGTTGTGGCTTCTTCTCCAGATTTTTCCTAAAATTTTGATGGATTTTATAAAAATTCAAAATCCGTCAAGATTTTACAAATAAATTGTAGAAATGTTATTGAAGTTTCACCAGTTAGATTTTTTTTGCATAATTACTTCTACTGTAAGGTTTGCTAGTAAATATCACCCCTTTCTCTTACGGAAATGACATTCATTTTCAACACAATGAAATCAAAACCTTGAAGAAAGGTCGGAAGTATAGTGTTTTTTTTTTCTTTTCCTTTCTTCTTTTTTTTGCTTTCACTCTACCCGCCTATGCCCTTGTAGACGGAAAAAGAACAAACAAAAACAACCTTGCTTGGCCCAGTGATTTTGCCCTTGAGTATCAATTTCGGCCCTATCTCATCCTATTATTGTATTCTATTCCCAAATCTGCCACTGCCACTGTTGCATTATTGAAACTACTTGTGTCCATCAGAATGAAAATATGCGCCCGAAAAGTCAAACACAATACATTCATTTCCCCTAGCTTCCCTTCCGACTCAATGACCCCTTTGACGTCTAAATCTAAAGTAGAAAACTTTGTTGAGTTGGAAAAACTCCCAAGTAGTTCTTATATAGTAAGTCTCCCGTTGACAACATTGAATTCCCGGGATATTCGATGCTCGCACACAACACAGAAATGGCTAAGGACATAAACTTTCTTTTTCTAGTTTTTTTTCTTCATAGCGAATGGCGAGCGTACCAATCGTTCGTCATTTCCTGTCGGGAGAAGCTTTCGCCGGGGTAACAATACCGTGCAGTGTGGATGGAACGGGTAATGTTTCCAGTATGTCAGTGAAGTAAATTGCATTAGCCATGAGTTTTATTGCATTATCCGACGTGTGAGTTGAGAGGTTAGAAAAACTAACTGTCATAACACTAGTTAGGACTTCCTAGCTTCGATACTGAGCAAAAAATTCGACATTTAGCTTAAGGAAACAAAATTTATTAAACCTACAGTTTTCTACTGTCCATCAGATCTAACAGTCATGTGTAGTTAAGCTTTTTAAATGAGGTATTAATGTGAAATTCGTGAACTACTTACTTCTGCCATTGTTTCAAGATCTCCGAATTGTCTTTGGGATGCAATTCTTCGCACAGATTGAAGCCATAATTTCTTCCCTGCTGGCCGTCGTCTGGAATTAAGAAAATTTATCTAAATTAGAATTCTAATTCAACAGATTTCCTGTCTTGAACCGTGTAATTATGTACTAGGCCAATCGCATGTGAAATTAATTTCTGTATTTTTGCTATTCAGTCAGCCGTATTCCATTGACAAAAAAAATTCATAGAACGAATTACTTAATTGAAATTACTTAGATCACAAATTCAAGGATCGCCACTTTAAAAAACGAGCTGAACGATAATCGGAATTAAATTTAAATTTATATTTTATTAAAATTTGTTTAACAGCTCCAATGCGATTATTAAGAACAACAGATGAAATGATTGTTTAGATTTTTGAGAGATCCTTTCAATCTTCTTAAATCTGCGATGACGATATTTTATCTGAAACTTATAGGCAAATTGCTTATAATTAGATTCTAAACCTGAGTGCATTACAAATTCAAGGATTTCCGACAATTTACCGAAAAAAAACAAACACATTTTACTCCATGATATACAATGCATTTGTAATGGTAATAAAAATTTTCACAAACATACTTTACTCCCTTTCCCATTCCTCATCGCTGACACGGTCAAGGAGTAGTAGAACATGAATCTCATAAATAAATACGACGCATAAAGCTAGCTAGCTGCTGCATTGAATTTCAAACCCAACCGACAAACGGAATATTTTTCAAGTCAATTGGAGGATGAAGATCCGCGAGGCACTCTGGGGAAGATTTACATTCTCCAGCCTCTCACACTTTCATTCAGGAAGAAAGAACGGATACCTTAGTCACCTAGCATAGCATGGCATGGCATAGCATAGGACGAGTGCTCGTAATATTTTACAAGGAATGAATGCATTGGCGACAAGAGAAAAGAGATTCACTTTTCCCGCATCCGCCGGGGAAAGGAAAGATTCAGCAGAAAAAAGAAAAGACACACCACTTGTGAGTTATGACGTACGAAGTACCAGGAAAGTAACCGACTCGCCCCGGTGTTTGCAGATATAATCAAATTTAATGTATCAAGCACATACGGAACCAATGTTGGAGAATACTATCCTATCCGAATGGAATGAGAATGCGAATAGCCTAGTCTACCCTAGCCTAAGCTTATCCTCAATGAGTGATAGAAAAAATGATCCTCTGCATCAGAATTGGATGGAAGGAAAAAAAAGTAATCGTAATTGTGGCTTTGGCAAATTTGCACAAGCCAAGCCTAGCCAAACTAAATTTCTCCACCTTCTACTCTATTATAAATTTTTCCACACGAGTAATTTTATCCAATTTTATGGCTTGCCTCTCATGAAGGAAGGAGAAAAGCGACTAGACTTTCATTCTAGTTTGGCTGGCTATTCATTCGTCTGCTGCTGCTGCTGCTATTGCCAATCCAATGGATCTATTCTCATCCACGTCACGCATTATCCTCAAATGAAGTTGGGATTGCCGGCTGTACTACGCTACGATTGACGGATCTCTTGAATGATTTTTCTTGAAGTAAGATTTGCGAAAGTTTTCATTTTCTCCTTCCTTCTTAGTAGCTCAAAATTAAAATACAAAGATTTATACTTCTAGCATAACAGAAAGTTTCGCTTGAAATTGTACCTACCCTTTTTTAAACTCAAACTAAACTGGTCACGTCGGTAATTAATAATTAAAGTGTGAATGTTTAAGGCAAATTCTGAAGTTAGATTAAGGACATGTTCTCATAAACTAATGAGTGTAGTTTACAATATAAAACCTTCAGAAAAATTATTATACTGGCCAAGAATCTCGAACCTAATATAACTCGACAGTTTACCCCGATTAATTCGTATTAGAATTATGGGAAATCATTAAATGTGCAGTGCAGTACGTATTAAGTTGTGAGTCCAGGCGGACTGAGAGCTAAATTACCAGTTTCCTGAAGAAACTTAATAATATTAGAATTTCCAACTTTATGCATGAATGCATGCATGCATGGAAGGGAGTCTAATGCTTAGTACTTGTACCATTAGCATATATTATGTCCACGTGTATAATGAATGAAGAGAATTACTAATGCATTCTTCTATCGATTTCTATTAATTTCTGCACAGGGAATGAATAATATTTATGTGCGTCATAACTCTTAACTGTTGTTTACCAATGCCTACTGCGGATGCATGCTGAGTTAGGCTAGCCTAGCCAAGTCATGCCAAATCTGAAAAGTCTTGCTCTGCCAGAGATTCATTCATACTTTCTCATTCGATTGTCATAGTCCATAAAATCTGCCCGAATTTCACTCTTCTTCTGTGCCAAGTCAAGGCAAAGTCATTTGCGAATCCACCGGCAAAGGGAAAAATGAAAGAGAAAAAAGTAATGAAAAATGAGGGATCAGGATCATTAAGGAATTCATTTGCCATTCTCATGTAAACCATACATTAGCAAATTCACTCCCCCTTTTTCTTTCAATGCATTTGAAAAATTGACAAAATAAAAATGAGGTATAGTTCCAAGGTAATTTTTTTTGTTCTTGACTTACATTACTATCCCATTATCCGACCAATCAGCTTCTTCGTTTCATGTTTTCAGAAAAAGTGTCAAAATTCTGAATTTATTCTCAAAATACTATCACCAAGTTCACTTTCACGTGGGACTACCTCGTAATAACTTTTTTATTGAATTCCTATGCAATTCAATGCGTGGGCTCGGCCCATTGTACTATATGAGGATGAACATAAATAAGAATTTGCCTTTGTCCTTTCCTGTCGGTTTTTTTTTGTGTGTATGTCTTGGTCCTATTGGAATCTGCTGCTTTGACTTGCAACCGATCCACTACACTTCACTCCGACTTTCATTTCTCCAAGCCGGCTAATGGAATGCCACAATACAAGTCACATTTTCTTGCCCATTGTAGGAAGAACGTGACAAAGTGATTTTGAAATTTGCACTTTCCAAGCTCAAGCTCCACAATCTTTGCAGCAATCTCTGGACTTATTTTTTGCTCCTCTGTGTACTGTACTACAATTGGGAAATATTCACCAAAACAGAGTCAGCAAAGAAAAAGCCAACGTCATTAAATTCTCCTTTTGTGCTCCTAGAAATGAAAGTAATACCCGTCTCGGGGATTTTCTATAATAAATTCGGCGTTGCACACTAGTACAGCTCCAAACTCAACTGACTTCCTCTTTATCCTTGTCTCCGAAAGTCATTGCATTGTACATTGTACTTGTAGCTCGTTTAATTTTATCAGTCCAGTCTATCCGATCCTCTAATGTGTTTTCCATTATGGGTCTCTCACATCGCACCCGAGAAATTAGATCTTACCCTCTGTGTATTGTATTGTACGTATTGTGTGGGTGCCCACGCGGGAGGAAGCAGCAGCATCAGCAGCAGCGGGTAGATTACTTACTTATCCGGGTATTGTTGCTCCGCTCCTAATGTAATCGCAATCTGTTCACAACTTATCTCATTTTCAATGAATGGGTGAGTAGTATAGGGTACTAAAACTTTCATTCATTTTCTAACATATATGAGTGAAATTTCCATGGCTTAAGCTTAAAGGGATAATCACATTGATGGAGAAATAATATATAAGAGAATTTCGCAAATTTTATTGTACTAATTAAATCCACTTGCAATTTCTAGATTTCTTACAGTATTAAATTTTATAAATCATTTTCTGTGAAGATATTTTCAAATAAGGTTTTCCGCTGCTCGTCATAATCTCTGTACAAACGCCCCAAGCATTTTGGAAAACTTTTATATATTTGGAAATAAACTTCCAATAAAGACAAGTGGCAAGGGTGAGCGTCCGATGAACTGATCAGGTCTATTGCAAGTGAAAGCTGCCATGCCCTCCTGCCCTGCCCTAGTTGAGTAGAACATTTATTATCTGAGAGAATAAATGGAATCGATAGGGAAATTTGAGTGGAATAAATATAATGTGCTTAAATCAATAGTTTTTAAGGTCATTTATACTAATTGAGATTTTCAGTTTCTCCTTATAATTTCTGGAGAAAAATCTAAGACAATTGAAGCCTGTGGTATTACAACTTTATAAATTGAGATAGATACATGTGACAAGGGTGAGCGTCCGATGAACTGATCAGGTCTACTATAAGTGAAAGCTGCCATGCCCTCCTGCCCTGCCCTAGTTGAGTAGAACATTTATTATCTGAGAGAATAAATGGAATCGATAGGGAAATTTGTGTGGAATAAATATAATGTGCTTTGGGGCATCCCCGTGCCATGACTGGCTCGCTGACTGACTGACATTATTATTGAGACTCATCCTATCTCATCTTGGAGAAACGAAACGAAACGAAATGAAATGGACCAGATGTTCCCAAAATATAATGTGCTTTGGGGCATCCCCATGCCATGACTGGCTCGCTGACTGACTGACATTATTATTGAGACTCATCCTATCTCATCTTGGAGAAACGAAATGAAATGAAATGAAATGGACCAGATGTTCCCATCATACGTATTCAGTCAGTCAGTCCACACGTCCACGTACGTACAACGGTACAACTCTTCTCTGCAGGGAGTCAAACACTACATTGTGCAGAAAATCTAAAATGAGCGAAATCCAAAGCCAGCTCCATTTTCCAAATCACATTTAGCAGAAATGAAATGGACCAGATGTTCCCATCATACGTATTCAGTCAGTCAGTCCACACGTCCACGTACGTACAACTCTTCTCTGCAGGGAGTCAAACACTACATTGTGCAGAAAATCTAAAATGAGCGAAAGCCAAAGCCAGCTCCATTTTCCAAATCACATTTAGCACAAATGACTTCGTTTAACTCTTTATGCACTTCCAGTTCCAGCTCAGCTCAGGGTATGTAAGCTAAGTGCATGCATCAGATGGGACTGACAGAATATATAGAACTGAATTGAAAGAGATAAGATATTGAATTCAATAAAGAAAATGGATCACCTACTCGGGCATGGTTCGGCTTGGCCTGTGTATGCATGATTTGCGATGATTGACACTCTTTCTTTCATCATTCTCAATTTATCTTTGTATAATTTTCATTGCTACAAAATGCATATCACATCTGCATCAGCCCTGAATGCTGCATTTGGCTGATTTTGTAATTCATTCTCCCAAACTGTTTTGGATTCTCAAGACAAAATATTGTGCATTTGCATTTACATGACACAACCTAGTCAGAAATTATTTGAAATGCTACTAAATCGTAAGAAAATTTTAATTTGCACTTCTGGTATTGTATTTAACTTTTAGTTTTATTTCCATCGATTACCGAAAAAAGTTTAGACTTTTTAAACTAGGCTGAATTTGCTGTGACTGGTATATTCATTGGGAACTCGAGCAAGTTGCCCAGTAGTCGTAGGGAGTGTAAAATATTATAATATTTTACACTCCCTAAGTAGTCGTATTGCATTGATGATCAGCAAAGCTGAAAAACATTATTCCAAGTTCTACTCTACACTTCTGGCTAAATTATTCTCTTCTCTCCTCAGATGCATGTCTGAAGTCTCTATTTGACCGAGTACGCGAGAATATTGATTGATGAACAGATGTCATTCATAAACAAACGTATGGTTTGCACAAAGTACTACTCCAATGTAATCCTACTTCTCTTTTACTCATTCTCACTAAATTTGTAAAAATATTTTGCTAAAGCACAGATGAGAAGTGGGTCGACTTTAGCACCAGCAATAAATTCTTGAGTTTGACCATGGTCAGTCAAGAAATCCATATGCAATGCTGTAGCTGTTTCTCTATAATAGTTTGTTATGCAAGTGAGAAAGTTACCCTGCCAGGAATGATAATTTCTTCTTTTGTTTATAAAAATAGAAGAAAAGCAGATGAGCGGATCAGCTCCAGACTCAGGAGGGCAAAGCAAGCCCGTGTTTTGGACTTACCTTCTCGTCTAATCGACATGACTCACTTACTAGTCAGTCACTCATTTCAAAACACATGCATGATGAGATAAAACATGTAAAAGAGCTAGCGTGCACTCTATTTTAACCTTAGCTAATTCCAAAAATAGGCGACTAAAGTGACCCGGTTAACTAATTTACCTGTAGGGTATGGCCAAATGCCAAGTATAGGTATAGGTAAGCAGTCATTCAAAATTTTCCAAATCGAAATTGTTCTACTTCTAAATTTAATAGTGTTTTTCTCATTTTCTCCTAATTTAAAAAATTAAACGATGCATCTCAAGATAACGCCCGACGTACCTTCCTTGTCAAAGTTATTATTTTTGCAAGTGCTCCATCTTCATCAAGCCAATTCTGTTTCATTTCTGTCCTGTGTCTTGAGTGACTTCTTCCCGGAAACAACAATACAGAACACAGCACAGTACAGTACGGCGTGTCAAGGGCTAATTGATTTAACTTTATAAACAGACGCCTGTGTTTCTGTCTAATACATTTTTGGCATTCATATTTTGGTGAATACAGAATAAACCAGAGTAAAAGTAGAGTAGAGCTGAGCTAATAAAATTTTCAATTTATCCCACAACACAACATACGAAAGTCAAGTCGGTCGGAGTGGCTGAAGCTTGGCTTAAACTTTAACTAAACGAGTAATCACTTTTGGGAATTTCTACAGTGTTTGTCTGCTTTTAGCTTGTTTAGTTGGAAACTTCAAGTTTTACTTGTTGAATAATTGAGTCAGAACAATTTTCCCTTTTGCTTTTGCTGAACTTTGCAAATGGATGGAAAATCGAAATGAATTCAATTCAGGAGAAGCCAAAGTCAAGTCCCGTCCATCGCACTGAGCTAAGTTAATTGAATAATTCGTGGAATAGATAAATTTTGATGCGGAGAATTTTATTAAATCGTGTTAAATATTAACAAACACAACACAAGGGCCAAGGATGGGCTAGTGACTAAACTCATTAGACAAGAATTTTTCATTACATTGCATTACATTGTAGCATTTGAACTTTAGATTAGTCACGAAGGAAGGAAAGAGTTAAATTTATTTTCTTATCTATTTTCCTTGGCTATTGCCATTTGCAATGAAGTTAAGCCCAGTTCTTACTCAAATTCTAAGCCTGGCTTGAGCTAAGCTAAGCAGTCCATTCCGGTATTGCGGAATAAATCGTCTGTGTTCATTTTGTGGTTGCTTAATGGCCGTACGTACAGGGCTGTAATGACAGCGGCAGCGAATCACTTGGAACTTGTATCAATATGCAATGTCTTTTTACTTATTTACTCACAATCAATTTGAGCAAACCAATGCTAAAGCCAAATCAACTCAATTCCTCAAGTTTGAGGAATTGAGGAAGGAAAATGGGAGAAATATAGAATATAACGGTAAAGTTTAGGAATAACAATATAATGCATTTTTAATTGCTTGGATTTAGATAATCGGTAATGGTCATGTAAATTCCAGCTCCAGCTATAGGGACAAGGTAAAAATTCGGTTGCGTACCTTAGATTTTATAAAATGAATAGGAAGAGAAATGTAGAATATAACGGTAAAGTTTAGGAATAACAATATAATGCATTTTTAATTGCTTGGATCGGTAATCGGTAATGGTCATGTAAATTCCAGCTCCAGCTATAGGGACAAGGTAAAAATTCGGTTGCGTACCTTAGATTTTATAAAATGAATAGGAATCAATTGTAGTTTACCTTAAACTAGCGTTTATAATGAATTAATATTGCGTATTTTGCAGGGAAAATAATTCCAAATTGTTGACATTAGATTATTGTGATTTTTAACCTTAACTCTAAAGAAATCATCGTTTAAAACTCAACTTTTCTTAACTTGACTTACGACTACAATCGTATGAAAAACTTTAGACTACATGAAAATTTGACTCGTATAAATTATTGCACCAACCGACTTATTCTTGCTTGACTTATCTGTTTAATGCATTAAGCATTTCTTCAATTACTTTGACCTTTTGACCTCGGTTTTAAATTTCTTTTGTTCATTCAATTATCTATTTTCCCGATTATTTCAATTATTGGCAATTGGACCGTGACAGATTGACAAGCAAAGTAAAAAATCTTGAAGAGAAGTCGTTGTGTAAGTGTAAATAGGATGATGTCACACTTCACGACTCATAAAATTCTCAATTGAACCACCTCCACTAACATTATTTAATTTTTCAAGTTACTTGAATTCAATTTTAACTCGAGACGTCCAATTAGTTTAAATGCTAAAAGACAACAATAAAATTCCATTGTTGCAGAGTTTTTGCAAAAACTGGGGTAATGAGTCTAGTCTGAACGCAGTGAATTAATTTTTTCACATTTTTAATGTTACCCCATGATACGAGGCAACTGTTCAACTGTAAGGCTTTAAGCTTGACATGTGCTAGTACAATAAATTATCTGATTGGTCTAATCTTAATGTGGTAATCAAATCATGCATAAGATGAACCTGCAACTCAGGCTTGTGTATAGGAGCTGGAAGTTATATGGCTACATAATTTAAGTTGTAAAAGTTAAGAAAAGTAGACCATCGCACTACTATTCTAAACAAAGTGGGGAGACAGATAACCGAAACAAGATTAGAAACTTCCGGAGGCGATGAATGATAAAAACTTACTTTTTCCTCTCAAATCTGATTTCGTAAGTGGTCACTCCGTCATTGTCTTTCGTCGTGACGGTGGCATCCAGTGGAGCCGGGAGTGTTGTGGTTATTCCTGCCGAGGCTTGACATTTTGTTCTAGTCGAAGACGTATCACGTTTCAATCCCCAAAATCACTATCATAATCACGACCACAGCTTTATTTTCTGACAATGCCACTAGTATTATTGTGTATTATCTCTGTTAGTCGTGTCTTGCATTAGTCTTCTTTGCCTTACTCTGTGGCAATTGTCTTAAATAAAACTTTTATAATGTAATATTTTTACTAATAGTGTATTTCGTGTTAGTTTTTATCACAATCTTCTGAGTATTTTACGTTTTCACTGGGAAAGTGTGCACAAGGAGTGTGAGATTCATCCGTACACTTGTCAATCTTACTTGAAAAACTCTAATGCAATGCAATAGCAATAGCTCATCCAGTTCCAAATCACAATATAATGTAATATTTTTACTAATACTGTATTTCGTGTTAGTTTTTATCACAATCTTCTGAGTATTTTACGTTTTCACTGGGAAAGTGTGCACAAGGAGTGAGATTCAGTCGTACACGTACATACGTCCGTACACTTGTCAATCTTACTTGAAAAACTCTAATGCAATGCATTGCAATAGCTCCTCCAGTTCCAAATCACATTTACACAAAAGAAGCTCAAGCTCAGAAAGTTATCACAGTCAAATATTAACACACAAAGAATGGCAAAGCCGTAGCTTGGCCCTGTCCCTGGCTGACGTTCAGATTTCCGGACAAGACAGACAGCTAGAGCAAAGCTATGTCATTTTGTTCCGTTTCTTCCTAAGTTGACATCACAAAACATCACATCACACACCACCCCGGCCCAAAATAAACAATCATCAAGATTTCATTCAACGGAAAATATTGTTCAGTTCGTAGGCGTACTTTGTTCGTGAGAAAAATAATATTTTTAAATATATTTGACACATTCACTCTGCATATATTGCAATATAATATTAATATGAGTTTTATTGCTCTATTTTGTTTCGATTTGACACGAGTGAGCTTATATTATAATTACATACACATTTATTATATTTTTGGTTCCGATTCAGGTAGGTAAGATTAGGTACATTGTTGATT
>WJEZ01000377.1:0-30258 GCA_009869925.1 Thalassaphorura encarpata
AATTTTGAAAAACCGGAACAAGTTTTTGAGTTGAGTGGAAAGCACTCGAGATTTGAGCGGAGAATTTCCCGGGCTCTTGAATCCATTGTGGGAAATACGAATGCCGGATTAGAGCTCAATTCGTACGTGAATGAATTTCGGAATTCTCTAACTTAAATTTCAAGAAAAATTAGTTAAAAAAAGTATTTGGCTTCTGCAATTTTAGTTGCCGTTTGCTCTCTGGGCGTCTAGACTGAACCTGATATTTCAATCATCATGTTTTACCATGTAAGAATATACACTAAAAATCAGTATTTAATATCGGATACATAAAAAATAGAAATTGTTGTTCGTAATAATTATAATGATTTTTGTATGATTTACAGATTGAAATGAATCATGAAGTCCTCCTCCATCCCCAGTATTTTGGCCCAAAATTGATGGACACAGTTAAGCAGAAACTTTTTACAGAAGTTGAGGGAACATGTACTGGGAAATATGGATTTGTGATTGCTGTCACATCCATTGAAAAAATTGGGGCTGGAACGATTCTTCCTGGCCAAGGATTTGTTGTCTATCCACTTCGCTATAAGGCAATTGTCTTTCGACCATTTAAAGGAGAAGTCGTTGACGCCGTCGTGACTCAAGTGAATAAAGTTGGCATGTTTGCTGAAATTGGACCCCTCTCTTGTTTTATTTCACATCATGTGAGTTTCCATTTGTATTTTAATTCATGATCGTATTCGATTTGATGCGATAAAATTTAACTATTGCTCGTTTTAATTTTGTAGTCTATTCCATCCGAAATGGAGTTTGACCCATCTGGACAGCCCCCTTGCTATAAGTCAAAGGATGAAGATATTGTTATCAAACAAGACGATGAAATTCGACTTAAGATTGTTGGGACACGAGTGGACGCTTCTGGAATTGTAAGTCTTTACTTTCCTTTTTTCGTCTTGCAAGAATTGAGAATTTAACCAGTAACGAATTGTGAAAATGCTAATTCAAGTTATGGATTTTGTTATCTTTTTCCAGTTTGCAATTGGAACACTTATGGATGATTTTCTGGGACTCATTTCAACTTAACTGAACCGATCTCTTGTAACAAAGGAAATATGCATTTGGTAAATAAGTTATCCTGATGCAATCCGTTCCGGATTTGTAATAAGTTTTTGTACCAAGCAACAATTCTCTTCATAACTTTTTTTTCCATAATATGTAATTCATTACTGAAGAATTTCGATTAAAATAAATAGAAGCAGAAAATAACTTGATTATGAGCTATTACATTCTTAGGTAATAATTTCATGTCTGTTTTCTTCAACTGTAATTTTAGGGATTTTTTATTTCTTTTTGAATATTGGTTCACAGTGGGCATTTGAAACTGGAAATTTTGATAAGATTTAGATTAATTGGTTGAAATTATCAGACATTTCGTGTCTTTTCTAGTCAGATTTATACGACCATTGCACTATGTTTTTTATTTTCCCTTGGGACCATTTCCTTTACTCGCGTCACCGTTATTGCAGTCGTTCCAATCACAATAGCAGTACCATTCAGTCATTGTCCGATTATTCCTGTCAATAGATTTTCTTGGTGGTAAGCATCCAACTGTATAATTCCCTTTCTCCACACAATTTCGGAAATATGTCTTTCCTTTTCCTGAGACTATGTAGAACGGAACAAGACAAAATTTTGTTTTAAGATGTTACGAGTTTATGAATTAAGAATTATCACAGGATACATTTTGGTTTCGAAGCCCATATGGTGGTAGGAAAGCATTCTTCAAACTTACTTTCAGTTTCCTTATTGAGACAAATTACATCTTTATCATCTGCACATTTTGGATCGGACTTGCACGGCATTTGATCAGAAGTACATACAATACAGGTCAGGGCTGAAATAAAGGTTAAAGTTTATAACAAAGTCAAACCCTTCTCAAAATAAAATTCTTTCGAGTCAAGTAACGTACCATTGGAATGCACGATAAGGTAGAACATTGCCAGAGCCACGAATGCTATGAGAATCGCGAACAAATTGATGGAATTTGCCATTCTATTGGTTTGAGTCAGAGATTCAAATGTTTAAAATGAAATCGAATTTTTATTTCAACACTTTGAAAAGGCCAGGTGTCAGGACAGTGATACAATGAACTTTACATTTCCGTATTCTCAGCTCAGTTCATGTTTTGCATACGGAGTCAATGACTCACGAGCACGACACAATGCAACAACAAAAACAAGATTCATTAAAGCCAGAGCCGAAATAATTCTGTAATATCGCGTACTCCTTCCATCAACGATATTTTACATGTATCATCACTCCTACTTAGCACTCGCTACCGCTGTTTTCAGCTTCGCCGGTTCCACCTTGTTAAATCTGAATTATTCCTGGGTTCTAATACGAATTTTTAGTTATTTGTAGTATATGTATACTTAACCGTAGTTTTCATGCGTTCTTGCTTATTTGGCATTAATATGCTTAATGAAATATTTATATTGGTGACATATGCGATATCGAAATTGGCCAAAGAAATTTTTAGTAAAACAGAAGAAAAGGAAAACATTGAAATTGTCCACATAAAGGAAAGTTTTTCTACATTTCTGGCTTATCAGGTATATCCCAGACTCAATCTCATTTCGCCCAGACCTTGAATTTACGTCTAGTATTCCATTCCATACTTCACACTTCTCAGTAATGCACCGAACTCGTTTGGAGTTTTGAGATCAAAGGGTATTTTCATAAAAATTGTTGTTATACGAAGGTGACATATAATTAAATATTTTTAGCTACTGGAGAGCCTCCACTGTGTTTGAGTGTGTGCGTTTTGTTTGCACTCAGAAATGCGATTGATTCAGCTTGCCAGGACGCACGAAATAATGATTATTATCCCATACGTAAGTAAGGATGAATTATGCCAAGCTAGTTAAGCATTTAATTTGTATCCTTTCTTTAATTTTCAATCTCATGCAGATGGACCTATGACACCGGAAGATATTTTGGAGCTGACTTTCTCAACGAAAGAAAAATTTACACTCTGAAGTTGACTAATTCAATTTTGAAGGAATTCAACACATCAACATTGCAAATAACTGATTATTGTTAATTTAGCTTTAGCATGAACGAATTGATTCCTAGCCTAGTCTTGTGAATTTATCATCAATGAAAACATTGAATCTGTATACAAAAATGTGCTCTGAATAATCTATCCTGATAAAATGTTTAAATGTTACGGAACTTATTACTCCCAAGATTAACAAATTGAAATGGCATTGCATATCATTAGCTCAGCATTCTTTCCTGCACTGTACTGCATAAAAAACGAGGTTAATCGGTAAAAAAAAAAACAGGTGTTATTTTCAAATCACATAACATGAGCCTTGTACAGTTCTTGTTAAAAAAAGGCAGGCCAGGGTCTTTAGTCATCATGTGTAATCTGTAATTATCGTACGAATTACGCAACCAATCGATTTCTTAAAATTGTCTGTGCAAGATGCGAGTTTTTTCTCTCTGTATCGTTCTCCTGATTATGGTGCTAGTGCTAACTTTCTGCAAAGCTACTCCTTATGGTGTGAGTTATTAATAAATTGAAAAATTACATTTACATTTGAATTATCATTGACTATTCATGTCAATAAATTTGTAAATTAGTAAATTTTGTGTTTAGTGCATCCCGAATGAGAGTCCATGTAATGTAAATGGTTCAATCCGGAAATGCTGTACTGGATATTGCCATATCGAAAAAGCACAAGGTTCAGGGTATTTGCAAAAAAACCAGAAGGTATTACTGATCAAAATCAACGTAACCCTCTCAGATGCACATTTAACATTAACAATTTAAAAAAAATAAAGATTGGCTCTCTAGTTTCACATTATTGAATAAAATTGATTTAATTTGGCGATAAGATAAGTACAATGATTTTTGAACAACTAAGAAATGAGAAGTGAACATTTGATAGATGTCTTCGTTGGTTTAAATATTTAACTTACTTAGTACTATGCCCTGTACAAAAATAGCAGAAGTAAAGGCAGAACAAGTTGAGCAGCGTTGATTTTTAGGAAACTGAATTAGGAAAAGGCAAAAATTGCACCGTACGTATTTTATTGTCGATTGTCGTCTGCGTCTTCAGAGAGCTTCAATTTCATTTGGAGTATTAATCCTTAAGTTGAGGTATTGGATCCCTCCCTGTTAATAAAATAGCAACATTATTTTCTCATGATCTTTAGAGCACATCTCAAATGATGAAATCAAAATTACCTCTTAGCTTTGCGATACAACTCAAAAGCTGATTGTTCACGATTTCCCAGAGTGATTGGTACATTTAAGTAGAAACCGTTTGAGGAAGAGTTGGTCGATGTAGTGTATAAATCCGAACGAATTGGCTTTGCTGGTTTCGGTGGTGGAACCGGTTTCATCCCAGCCAATCGGCTTTTTTGTGTAGGTTGAACCGGCCTATATGGATTGTCATTCGGTTCTGCTGGAAAATTTGTAAAAAGATATTGAATTAATTAAGACCATTTAAGCCGGTTTCCTCAATTAAACTTTATTTTGTAACCAACCATGATGATTGTAAGGACTGCGCCCATTGATTTGCGTCTCTGTTTCAGCTCTATTATAGATTCCATCCTCTTCATAACATTGCTCTTTAGACTGTCCATTAGATTTTCCTTTATGGCTCCCCGGTTTCATTTCCTCCAGTGTCTTCGCATTAAAAATAGTGTAAGGAGATTCATGCTTGTTGTTATTTCCTTCACGAGGTCCACTGTCCGTCGAACTAGGATACATTTGGCCATAATGTCCCACACGCCCTGGTTTGCTTGGGGATTCAAATCCAGTAAAATTTGGAGGTGGTGGTCTTGTGTAGCGATAAGCGTTAAAGTGGTGATTGTCATAAAATGATTCTTGTTCATCTCCATTATTATTGTCTTGGGTTTGGCTCTGTTTTAAAAGTAATATGTAATTTTTATTCTAATTTACTGTATTAAATTTTTACTGACCATTGATTTCATCATCCCATTGCCACCATTCCTCTCAGGTGTCACGCTACTTCTGATGGGATTATTTTCCCCAAATAATCTCTCAGTAGCTGACCTAGGTTTTTTCGTTCTATCCACCTTTGGGGGTTTAGGTGGACCTTCTGGAAATGGAGAGCGAGGGCTCACAATAGGAGAATGTGCAAGGACAGGGATATAGTTCAATTTGCTACTCATTCTAGAATGAGAATGCCCATTATACGTATCCTAAGAAAATATACACAGTAAAGTTAGGTTGAAATTCAAGCATAATCATAATTTATTAAACTCACCCGATGTTTCTTCTCCTTTTTCCCATCGATACGACCCGTACTAATTCGTGGGTCTTCAAGATGTGGCAGTGGTGGCAAAGGCTCTGTGAACAAAGCCGTTGTGCTACTCGCATTCGTTGTAATGGCATAAGGTGGTGGTTCATTATAGTCTGGCAATAGGATTTCATCTGAGTGTAATTTGTTGATTTGATTTTGATTGAGTGTTAAGCTTCTGTCAAATTCTTCGATTGAGACAGGATTGGCTGTCCTAGGAAGTGTGTCGTAGTGTTGATGAGATGCAAAGGAATAATCCTCTATGTTTGCGTTCACTTCAAATTGTTGCTGCTCCGTGGAATCATTGGGTGGCTGGATTTTGAAATTTTGTGGAGCAGAGACACGAAACAAACGGATGGATGGAACGGACGGACGAAAAATAAACAAAACAAATCAAACACAAAAAATATTATAAAACGTACTTTGAACAAAAACATAATTTAGGCGATCGGCACGTGCACTTAAAGCAAGCAATTTCCAAAAATTAAATCGACGAGAGCTCACTGCTTGAAAATAAATTAAAACTGTGAGAGTCTATATCATATCGGGCCGGCAAAGCTGAGATTGAACAGGGAAAAGAGTAATTAAATCGTAGAACAGATGAACAGAGCAAGCTGTGCAAGGCAATTTAGGAAAAGTAAACACGGGCATGAGGCAGACACGCACAGCGTACAAAATGAATGAACTACGAAAGAAGGAAAGTAAAACAAAAGGTGACGAGAAAAGTTGGGACTAAACTAAACTAGAGGAGAAAAGTTTTTGATGGGATTAGAATTGGGTGAGTGGATCCCAAAGGAAGTTGAAATATCATCAAATCGATGATACCCGCCGAAAGGACTATTCATTCGGTTGTTATTTGTGGCAGATGAAGAAATAAAATCCTGTGAATTTACCAACCACGAAACCCATGCGCTTATTGTCAATAGTCAATCTTGTTAATTAGCATAATTCTCGTCAACGAAATTGAATTAGTAATTTATTGACTAAAACACATGCAGCTCACCTTATTACTCATTTCATCTGACATCCAAATATGTTTTCGTTGTTCGTTATCAATTAATTCTTTCAACTCTCTGAACCAAGTATCACCATTCGTGATGTTCAAAGTAGCTGTCACCAAATGACTCCAATTTTTCTCAAATTTTAACGTTTCTTCATAAAGTTGTCGAGTTGAATGAGATTTCTTGGCAGTGTCCGTTCCCCTAAAAACACGTATAAAATATATAAAAATAAATTATAGGAATTCTAAAAACTGTTAATATTGTATTTACCTGATTTCGTTGATTTTATTATTCGCCCTTATATTTTTGATGAGCAATTTGTTGTCAATTTTGAGTAAAATTATGATTGGGTAAATTCCCACGTAGTTCAATTTATTAACACTGGCTGGATTGACATCCAATAACCCATGCTTTCCCTTGTCAATAATTCCACGGATCTGGGTGAGTTTGATGGCTTTAGTTGCTGAATCAAGAGCTGAAGAAATAAAAAAACAATAAAATATAAAAAAACATAATCAAACAAAATTTAACCACTACTGAAATACCTGGCATTATAAACTCATGATTAAAATCCCGAGCCAATCTTTCCCTTGCAATGTCCGCAATGGCACCAAAGAAAATTATCGGCCTTTTGAAATTTGGATGTTTGAATACAACTTTTTCATAACAATCAAAAAATTGTTCATCTGCCAAAGTTGACTTTTTTCTCCTTTTCATGAAAAATAATGTTTTACTCTCCGATACATTATTATTTTTCAGAGTAGCTGTTGCAGCAAAGGTTTTGGCAGATTTACTTGTTGAGAATAATTCCTTTTTCATTTGTATTTACGTTAACAACTTCCCAAAATCCAACCGCTCCATTGAACAAAGTATCAGTGACATGGAAAATATCCCCATTCTTAAAATCCAACTCATTAGACATACTACTCGCTGGATTCGAATAGTCAAAGTGTGTCCGTATATAAAATGAATCTCCAGTATTGTTTTCGATGATATTGTTGTACTCTTCCAGCTTTGTGATGATTTTTAAGCTCACTTGGTTATTCAGTGACATTAGAAGATTGACGGCTTCTTCTCGGGTGTAATTAGTCAAATCCATGTTATTCACAGAAAGGATACAATCCCCTGGTTGAAGATGCATTGATGCAGGTGAATTCGGTTGGACAGCGGTTACGAAAATTCCTACAGCATTTCCTCCAGCCAGACGTATTCCAACTGAGCCTTTCTTATGGAATGAAATTGTACGAGTTCCACCAGGGGTGTAGTCCCCTGATGTAGCATTAGCGAGAAAGTTGTAATCAGAATTTCCTCCGTTCTGGACAAGAGCTCCAGGATTATTACCCAAATCTTCCGACACTGAAAGTTCAAATTAACATAGTCAACATCATTTTTTCAGGCAAGTCAAAATTTTAATCTACCTTCAACTGGGAGCGGTGGTCTTGGTGGAGGGATGGCATCGAATCTGTCCATAACTGGAAGTGGTAGTGGTGGTTCCATGTCCAACAATGGATTATTTGGATTTGTGTACAATCCATTTGCTCTCCTTGGTGGTTGAACATATAAATTCTCATTCGTGTAAAAACTTGCCTGCTGCCCTGGAGTTTGGAGTGGTAACTGCTTCTTTCGTTTGATTACCAAATCCAATTTACTCAAATTGGATTTTTCCATGATTTTCTTGAGGTCTTGAATGCTCTTGTTTTCAATGGAATTATTATTTATGCTCGTAATGACGTCTCCCACTTGTAGATTCCGGTGTTTCGTTGTAACTACTAACTGAGCTGCAATGTGGACACCATAATCTGGAATATTTTTGAAGACAAAATATTAAAACACATTAAGAGCCAAATCATGAGGTTCTTTCAGCTTACCTTCCAATGTATACTTTTTGGATGAGTTTGTATTAGTTGAAGATGCATTTCTGTTGATAGTAAATTGCAATGTGTCATATTCACTGACTGGACTTGAATGAAGGACAACTCTTCTCTTGATCACGAGTTGAACAACTGAATTGTCACGAAGGACTTGAATAGCTGTTGCATAGTCAACATTTTCTAAACTTATTCCATTTGCTGAGAGGATTCGATCATTCAATCTGTGAGAGAATTACCACATTTTAACTAAAAATTCTTACAAATTAAAACAATTCAAAATCGATCACTTTCTTACAATAATTTATTATCCGCTGGTCCACCTTTAAGTACATCTGATATTGCAATAGCGGGATCACCATTGGCGAAATGGGGATTATCTAAATCAATCAATTAATAAATATTAAGTATTTAACTTTTGCAACAATTATAAAAATAAATATACGTACCACGTCCACCACTAACAGCAATCCCAAATCCATAGCCCGGCACTCGGTGTAAAGTTACACTATGATATTCCCAAGTCACGGATTCTTGTCCGCCCTTAAAAATACAAATTGTGCAATTAAATACTTAATTAACAAAAAACTACAAAATTAAATAAAAATCCAGGTGTTTGCTGGTGCATTGACTTAACGCTTCCACAGGAAACATAAAGATTCATTCACCCTACAACTTCCTTTAACCTTTAAATTAAAAATATCTGCAAAAAATATGCGTAGCGTAGCACAGTAGATTTCTTACATCTCCCAAGCCATTATTGACAGAAGGCATCTCGAATGAACTCTCATTAAAAAAATAAATAAAACACAGAACACAGGTCACAACACTGAGAACACAATTAAAAAGTTAAAAACTTACTACTACAACCTAGTTTAATAATTTATGAATGAAAACAAAACGGTTAGGCTAGGCGGTGCGGTACAACAGGTCTGATGAGTATGCCCGTCGTACATCTACTACTCCAAACCAAAAGAAACAAGTTTTAAAGGTTCGTTGTATTGGATGTGTCATGAAAATAAATATGTACAGGCTTAAAGCTTTAAGCTCGGAGGCTGAATCATGGGAATCCAATGTACAGAATCCGTATCTTGGGTCTTGGCTGTAAAAACTGGCTATGGCTTATCCCAACCGTTTACGTTTAGCCTTAGCCGTAGCCGTGAGGAGTTAAATTCTTGAGCCCAGAGCTAGAGCCAGATGACAAAAAAAGAATAATCTTCAAAGTAGAGATGCAGATGCAGATGCAGATGCAGAGTGCATTAGAAACATCAGATCTTTATTTTTTGTGTGTACACGGCTCTAGCTGTAGCTGTATCGTATGTCGAAGTGATTTGTAAAAAGGTTTGGTGAAGTGAGAGTAGCACCAGCACCAGCAGCACCTTCAGTTCTGAATTAGTATGCTGAGCTGAATGCCCAATCAGAAATTAATCATCTGATTTAATTGACCAAACAATTGAATTGAATAAGAATTGAGAATTGATGATTGTTAAAATTCCACGTAGAGTTGCAAACGTAGCGCGGAAGCGAGGCCGCCAGTCCTACTTTCACATTTGAGTAATAAATTGAAATATCATTGTCAACATTCAAAGACAACATATGCGAAACGTGTTTCGTCGATTGAACGTGTCTGCTAATTTTTAACCGACTCGCCATGCCAGACTAGACCAGGTCGTGTTTTCTGCTTTTTTTCAGTTGTCACAATACTATGGTTGTGGGTGGACTTGGACTTGGGGTTACCTCCGACATGGATTCATGGATTTTGTATTCTGTACCGTAAGAAAAAGAAAAAGAACCTGTTTTTGCCTTTTGCCGATAAACAGGCTTTTGCCAGCCAGCCAGCCGGGTTGGTCGGTCCGGCCTACCTCACAGCGTTAGCATTAGAGGGTTAGAAAACTCATTACACGCATATAAACTAAAAACGCGTCTGTTTAGAGGACAAGTGTTACTGTGTTAATAATACGTAGGAACTCAACGTCAACAAAGTAGTATAGTGAAACGGGTGGTATTGAATCGGGATTGGGATTGTTCAGAAGGAAAGTCAAACTCAGAACAGATTGGGACAACGACAACACCCTTTTGCCACCGACGATGATATTCAAGGGTGTGCCAGGCTCGTAACATAATGTCGTAATTTAACATTTGAGAAAGCTAAAGCTAAACACATAAAATTTCATTCACAAATAAAGATGTTCTTTTCTTTCTGTCAATAAATGATATTTCTGAAATTTAAAATTTTTCACCTTCTTGACATGATGTTTCCTTTTGCTCACACTTCCATCACTCCTGGATCCGGGTCTTTTCGGCGAACCTTTGGCACTGGAACTGATTCGTCTTTTTGTTTTATACTTTCTTGCAGCTGTATTTTTTCTGCAGTTCAGTAGATCCATTTCCCCACTAATAAAGTAAATTTTATCTGAAGGGACCAATTATTTTGACTTCATGAGCATTTGCTCTGAAAACTTGTAATAGTTCGAAATTTATTTTTGCAATACTCGTTTGAATAATAATTATCCAATGCCTTCACAATTGAACTGACCTAATTACGATGCCTTCGAAAGAACAACTGCCAAGCGAAATTAAACAAGGCTGGAAAACTATGACCAAATATATATTCAAATCCACATCCACCCATAATCATGGCCTAGTGTTCCTCCATTGCATTACATCATCAAAATATTGTCTCAGATTTCACTTCATGTTCATGGTCGAACAAAAGGACTATTTCAACGTCCATGTCCAGTCCAAGTCTTAAATTCAACTATGGAGTTTAGTCGAATCATAAAATACGCCCATGGCTACACCATACCATAATGACCATTTATTTTCCATTTGCTTGCAATAACACAATTTTATTTTTCAAATTGAGTAGTAGGCAGAGTCAGACTGGACGTATTCATCATCGTCATGCAATTTTGTGAAATTTGAACCTGTACTGCAGGACTATTCTAGAAATAATATTCCAACTCACTTGCTCTCTGTAATAATAAAATCAACTCAAAGAAATCTGAACCTACAGTTCAGAATGTCAGCTTACGAGGTCGTATCTTTAGCTCATGAAATGTTATGATGGGGATGTAAAAGTCAAATGGCAGATGGGCAATAAAACTCACTGACTCGAATTCCTTTTTAATGCATAACGTCTCCATAAATATTATTAGGAGCTGCAAATAGGACCAAGACCAAGTGCAAGTGTTGAAATAACATGTAAAGCTATTCAAACTTTGGCGTTTATGTAAAGTAGATTATAAAATAGAAAAATTCTAGTTTCCATTAAGTACGCTAAGCTAAGCGAGGATATGCAATGCAAAAATGCAAAATAGAGTGACCATATAAAGGCCATGATTGCATAAACCACAAATGGATTATATTTTTGCACATTCCATGGCTGAGAAATCCAACACTTGCACGTGCATAATAAAATGGAAACTGACTGGAATACGAGTTGGAAATTGGAAATGATACTTCCGTCAGGTCAGGAGATTTTGTTGTGTGCTTGCAGCTGTGCTTTTTCTTTATTGTATCTTAAAGCCTTGGGATATCTGAAATTCCAATCTTTCAGGGATATTCAATATTTAAACATGATACATAATCGAAGGAGTTTGAGGGAAACATGGATCTGTATTTCGCATTTGCCTTGGGAGTACTACAAGTGCACTTTGGGGGATAGGAAAGTTTCCGAATTTACAATCTTGTTTATTGATGAATTTTGAATTCTATTAAGATGGAATCAAATAAGAGTGCGACTTATTCTCGATAAAATGTCTAGATTTTAACCTTAGGCAACCTAAGTAAAGTTAAGTTTACATAGTTTTCAAATAAATTTATCCCTCTTGGGATGGAACATATTTTGATTTGTTTTTTATACGATTCAGTTGCTTATCTTGCGATTTTTGTGAAGAACAGCGCAATTTTGAAAAAAGAGAATTATGATGTATTATTATTGGATTCAACTCGCTATGCCTATTATAATTTTGAAAGAAAGTCTAATTCGTAGAAGTGCTCTCCTTGAATTGTTGTGAATTTCCGCACTCTGCTTTGCTATTTCCTTAAAAGGGGGACAGAATAGAAGTTAGAAGTATTCTACAGTGAACTGCAGCATGAGATTCGTGACCTTAAGCCAAGCCCAGCCAAGCCAAAACCAAAACCTGAATTTGAAACTCAACTCAAGTGGTTCCCCGCACCTTCATGCTTTTCGTGTTCAACTAAACTAAAGCACTCAACTGAATGAAATCAAACATCAATGAGGAAAAAAGGGTTGAAGGAATCGGGTCAGGAATCAGGATTCACTTCTGTTGTAAAGATAGGGAAGACAACCTCAAAGTGAAAGCTAAGCTAAGCTTCAGAAATCAGATTCAGTTCAGTCCTAGTCCTAACTCTTCGGTTTTGTTTTCTACAGTAGTAGTAGTCCTAGTTAGGAGGTTAGGACTTTCTCTTTGAATGAAAGAATTGGAGATGGGACGGTTTTTGTTTACATGGGAAACTTTGTATTGTTCTAGTACATCTTTCTGAAGCACTGCGAAAGTGTCTGCCTTTTCTCCAATACGTAAGTGATGTGTGGAGTGCGGTTTCGGCGGGTTTAGTATTCCCAAGTGCCGAATTGTGTAGCAAAGTCACTACACGGCATAACACTTCAGGACAAAAAGAGCTATGGTGCCTGGAGTCATGCCATGCTTTATGTAGTAAAAAATAACAAGCTCAACATTTTGTGAACAAATCCACCGGGTAAGGTACAGCAGGGTACAGAACTTGTGGTTCTGGTTGTCTCTAGCCCTTCATCAAATCACTTTTCCGGATAAATCTAGCCAAGCAAGCAGGGAAAGTAAAGTGGAGAAAATTAAATAATTCTTGAGCTTTCTCTTATCTCAGGGAAAACAGGCAAGCAGCAGGCATGGCACGAGGCATGACTGACTGACTGAGTGAGTGGCTTTTGATTGGTTGGCTGACTAGACTAAGATAAGACTAAACAAAATCAAACGCATATTGTTTTCGTTCGCCTTTCAAAAAATAGTCCTGAGTTAAGTCAAATTAATGCATAGAACTCGCTCTAGCAGTTTAAAAAAACTGAATAATCCTAAAGATGACAAAATATTCATGAATTTATTTTGTGTGTTTTTCTTCAATGCCACTTTCTCACGGAGCTTTTGAAGATAAATGATGTGCTGCGCTCCAGGTCATTAGACTCCCGATATAGATTACATTATTATTCTATTCCACAAAGCGAAACCGTTTTCGTTACTTTGCTCTAAGATTTTCCCATAAAATGCTACTACGTCTTTGTCTTCCTATTGAAATCGCTTCTCTTATTTCCTCTCTTTGATAGGATTCGATACGAAATGATGGGACATGATTTGGGTTGGGCGGGATAACAAGTCGTCTCAAAATGATGAAAGAGATTTTATTCTGCAGTAGAGTTTACGTCGTCGTGGCGGTAGCGGTTTAAAGAAAGGAAATCCAATCTTGGGTTTGATAAGAGGAGAAATTCAATTTGAAGCTTCTATTTACTCCATCCGCTTCTGATGGGAGGCATCGCCACCGCACCGCTTGAGCTTTATATTAGCACCCACAGATGAAATTTGCATCAATAATGCAATTTACGACCACACATCCATGTATGCATGTAATGTAAATTCAATGCATGGAAAGGTAGATACTATGTAAAACATAAGGCAAGCAAGCGACAGACAGAGAGACCCGGGTGACAAGACCGAATTCGGTTTAAAACGAAAAGACGATTAAAGGAACGAACGACATCCAAACTCATCTCATCTCGTTTCAACCTGGTTGGCCCTTTTACTCTTACATTGCATTTTTGGTTTGGTTTCCCTTTGCTTTCTTCCCATACAAAAGTATATGGACATCACATCATCCCAACTTAAATTCGACTTTTCTAGCAAGAAGGGCAGATTGATGGGAAGATATATTCTGCCCGTAACGGGTAATTCAATGCCCGGTTTCTTTCCTTTTACATTTTTTCCCCGGGTCTTTCCACTCTTTTTTATATGTTGGTCGTAGTAGTATGTCTTTCCTAATGGCTGGCTAGCCAGGAGTAGTACTAGTAGAAGATTGAGTGAACTTTCTTCTCCTTCTTTTTTTTACAAAAGTTAAAGTACATTAAAGTAAGTGACGAGGATCACAAGGATGATGACTACGACTCTGGCGACACGGCAAGGGAAATATTCGAAATGCTTGTAAAAAGTGGTAAAAAAAGTTGTTCTAATTTGAAACTTCGTTTTTTACTAGTAAAATCAGAAAATTACATATTTTAGCACTAGAAATTTCGTTCATGCTCTTGCTCGTACAATGAAATTAGCAAACATATGGA
This sequence comes from Thalassaphorura encarpata, assembly GCA_009869925.1. NCBI lineage: Eukaryota > Metazoa > Arthropoda > Collembola > Poduromorpha > Onychiuridae > Thalassaphorura > Thalassaphorura encarpata. The sequence goes on from WJEZ01000377.1 coordinate 14,510, forward strand.
AAAATAACTTAATTTGACACCCAAAGACCTTTCCTTGTGCCATTGCTTTTGCGAAAAGTAAAAGTTGGACTTTGGAAAATTCGGCTGTGGCTTGGCACTCCTTTTCCCAACTTTTTTCATACCCATCCTTACATATGTAGCACTTTCTCTTGCTTTCATTCACTTTGACTTCCCACTACTCCGAGTCCGGACTTGCACATGGATGTATGCTAATGCCCTGGTTCTCTTTTAAGTAAGTTAGTCTGAATTCTGATGGACGCTTTCTGAGGTGATGTAAAAACACGAAAATCAAATCAAGTGGATGTCTGTGCTGTGCCGTAATGGAAATGGACCGTAGATTTTTGAATGTCTTGTCATCTGGAGGTTTTCAACATTTCATTCGGCACTCAATTTGTAAATTGTATTCCCAAAGTGTCTTTGAATATACTTGTTCGGAAATTTCTTGTGATATTCTACTGTATTTAATGCATTTTCCACTAGGATATTTTATTTTCGTTTCAATATTCTTTGTTTCAAATTATATTACAGCGTAAATCTCAGTTAGTACCGCCAAAATGACTCTGATTGATTACTGGTTAAAATTTACGAAGGGGGTTACTACTTAATCCTGTCTTGATTCAGTGTGAGAGTTGGGCTTTCAATTTCTTTAACGTAACTATAAGTTTCGATAAAATCGCCCACTTGCAAAACTCTTACAAAACCGGATGACATTACGAAAGGGTTCTTTGTGAAAGTGTCAAGCGTTGGCGTGAATGATGGGCAAAATAAAAGACATGGCCTTACCACCGCGGCGGGTACTACTAAACTAAACTAGGTGGGTTTCCTGGGGTTTTAAAAGAAATTACTTGAGTCAATATTTTGATCATTCGTATTCAACGCGGCCAGGCCAGGCTGTACGGGAGGAAAGAGATAAGAAAAGGAGAGGGGAAAGAAAATGAAGGAAGGAAAGATGAGAAACTGTCACTGTCAACTCAACCGCATCGATATAAGAATACCCGGGTTTTGGTGCCTGCCATTGGATTCGTGGAATAGCATATAGCTCAAGCTCCAGCTCCCAGCCAGTCTTAGACGTAAGCCAAGGCGACACATTTGCCACTGACTACGAGGGAATAAATTAAATTTGGATCTGGGGCGATCATCATAACCAAACCAAAGAAAAGACACATGCCAACCCAGTCAACGTGTCTCTGATGCCTCCAAGTGGAATAAATGCGAATATGTTCAGATTTTTCTTTTTAACACTTGAATGCAAATAAAAAATCTTGCAGCAAGCATTTAAGGCAAGACAATTCGGAGTGTTCCCTCGAAATGAGGTCTTTTCATGTTTTCAATCAGATTTTATTTTTTTAAGGAAAAAAACTGAAAAATTGATTTCATTTTTTGGATGATGGGAGATGGAATTGAAGCAAATGGTTGGGCTTGGCTAATAAAAATAAAATCCTAGTATGTGAAATTTGTGTTGAAATAAAATTGAACAATGTTAAGATTTGGACACAGGCTACTACAGTTCCAGACCGACCCGACCTCCCATTAACACTTTCATTTTCAAGCGACGTCCAACTTGAAGTTGAGATCAGGGGTAATGGATTGGAACAAATGTGAGGGTTATTAAAATAAATAAGGCGGAACGGGATCGAATTCTGCTCGACTCGTGGATTCTGAATTTGTAAGAACTCTGATCTGGAATGGAATTTCCAGTCGGAATTCAATGACTTTTACTCCGCCCAACACATTTCATTACAGGTGGTCACTCGGCTCGGCGTGTACATGAAGGTCCAGTTTCTTGGACAATTTCCGTTAAAATGGCCGGATTGAACTCAAATGCATTTTGCTATATGGCCAGGCCGACTATTCTGAGCTAGGAATGCATATCTCACGAAGCCTTTTACCTGTTATCATATTTGTCATGCATCTTTAGTTGGTAATATTTTTAAACCCACATGAGCATCTGGGCCACTGACCGCCCAACCGCCCTCATCCTAAAATCACCATAATTAATTTTGAAGTTGGTCAGGGTGTCGGTCAGCGGCCTATCTGATATTACCTTGCTATAGAGGTCTCATTAATTACGGCTATGTGGTACCGCCCTATAGTGCATCAATATTAGCCGCAACGCAAATATTAATTAACCTTAGGCTTTATGCCTTTGATTTCCTTTTGCTTAATTCAATGATCACAAGATTACTAAAACAATATATTTACAAACCGACGACCAGTGACGCAATTTGCCAAATTGTTCCGAGACCCGTGGAAAATCTTATTTGTGAGATTTTCAAACGAACGGCGAAATCAACTATTCATTAGTTCCTTTGAGTAAACAAATTAATTTAGAGAAAGTGCCCCTAAGAGAAAGACACGTCAAGTCACGTAACTGAATTTATTAGCTAGCTAGTCCAATCCAACCCAGTTTGAGAGCATCTAAGAAAATTCTATCAAATTATTCCACAGCTTTTGCTATGAAATTGCCTGGCCAGCTCACCAGTATATCGGCCACTTTATTACCAAAATGACTAAATTCCTAAATCAGGGAAAAGAAGATTCAAAGGAGAAAGGTTTGTTTTTGCTAGAGAATCGGAATCGAGAATTCGTACATTGTACGTTGTACAATGAGAATTCCATCAAATCAAATTAGTGTGAAAGGCTTTGAGTTTGTTGAGGAGGTTCAGAACAAAGCCATAAAATTGGCAAGGCGAGTGATGCTCCTGATGCCCGCCAATTTGATTGCTTGCTTTGTAGTTTATTGAAACGAAAGAAAGGAAAGAGAGGAAAGGGTTCACGAATGTATAGTATATCGTTAGGACGGCGGTTAGTCTGGCATCTTTATTTATTGTATCGTTTTTCTTTCCTTCTGCAATCCTACCATCAGCCAGCAAGGTTTTGAGTTTATTCTTTTATGGTTTCTCTATTCTAGATCAGCTCGGTCTACCCAAGCCGTAAGCCAATCTGGTCAGTTTACCTTTCAGGTGCGATAAATATGAACGACTTGAACAAGCTTGGCCGCCGAATTTGTAATTTCAATTCCAATGCTCGCTTTTTAGAATTTGATAGAATTGAAATTGTATGAATTGAATTTGTGGCCGCTGTACGTATTTTACTATCAAACTATTTTCATGCCCTTTTATATGGAGTAGAATTTTTATTTTACCAAAAATATGATTCAATGTAAAACCACGACCTGATGACAACACATTTCCTATAATGCTTAGTGATAGAGTGAACTCATTTAGTTTACTATTCCAAGCTGCTTGTCATATTTCCGGGTTTTGAAGGTCCGTCTTAATATTTTTGTCCTAATTAATTCTAATTAAAATGTCTGTGCTTGCCATAAATTAACATTATTAGCATTAAGTATCATTTTCTCAGTAAGCTCGCCAGGAAGAGCTCGTGATGTCAACTATTTGACATTTTTGTCACCTGGTACTGCATACATTCTTCCAGTAGTTGACGGACTTCCTTCAGAACCCACAGAATTTTTGTTCAGAATGTACGCAGATGGCGAACATTTCGGAGCAGACGCATTTTAAGAGCAAGATCAGACAATATGATCGCTCATTATAACCGGAAATGTTGACTTATTTAATTACTGAAAGTCTAATTAATCTGAACAAATTCGGCCCTAAATTTTATTTCTATTGGTTTAGACTAAATAAATTTTATATTGGTATTACACGTCTTTTCAGAGTCAGGTTGGACTATTTCATCTGGTTTTATATCAAAATTGGGTGTATCATTTTTGCTGTTTCATTTAGATTCAGGAATTCAAAGAAAAATTTTTAGTGCTAGGTTGAGTGTGTCTCATCTCATTTTTTTTTAAATTGAGCCCAGATTTTTAAATAAATCATGATGCGAGAAGAGGAAACAGGGACTGGCTTTCTAATCGTATGTCCTTGTACAGGAAGTATCCAATTAATTAGCTCCTCTAGTTGAAACATTAAGCAAAGATTTCCCACTGGAAATGTCGACAAGTTTAACAGAAATTTCTCTTTAGTGTGCCTGAAGGGCTGGAAGGCAAAATTCGCCCTTGTTTGTGTGGTGAAAGCAGGAGTAGGAGCGCCAAAGAAGAAAGGACTCTTTTTGCTCTTTAACCCTTTGGCAAGAAATACGCTCAAAGTTGATGAAAATCTCAGGAGACAAAAGAGAATTCTTGGAATGAGAGGAACAAAAGGATGTAAAAAGTCCTAGCTAGCTCAAGTAGATACTCAGAGACATTTTGTTGGCTTTTAGCCTATCATCCATACGTACATATCTTCATTCATACACCCACATCAGACAATTAGATCCACATGCTATGCATACAAACTGGCTGACTACTTTCTCCCAGGCCACAGGCTACGCCTTAGCTTATTCGAGTTTTTGAAATATTACTTCAACTAATAGGACTCAGTCCTTGACTCTGAGAGAAATTCCACATAATCGGGAAGAAGATCTCAAGGAATGACGACGGGTAGTTTAATCATATGACGAGTTTCCAGTGAGTATATTCATGTGGGTGCTGTTTTTGTTATAAGTTTAGCCCAAATTCAAACCGAAATTCATAGCTTTCGTCATATCGATACTCGGAAGTCTGAAATTGAATTCGTCTAGTCATTTCTGAGAAATGATTCACATGGTGTGTGTTTTTCTATCTGTATTTTAGTGACGCCCCTAATCCCACGACATACGTAAGTTGTTCCAAAATACATTTTACACAAGAAATATATATCCTACAATATCCTACAAGATCATAAATTCTCATTAGTGGTACTAGACTAGTGCATTTGCCAAAATTTAAAAAATCAAAGCAACTGTATATTTTCAAAGTGAAACCTATTAATCATAAATACAGAAAATATTAGTGCCTTCGATTTCAACATGAATTCCATTGAGAAAAACCATTAAGGACTAACTTTAAACCAGTCAAGTCACTCATACACAAAGCAGTCTTCGAAGATTTTCATTCAATTTAAAATAGCTAATCCTACTCCAACATGTGTCTGCCTATAATCAAACTTGTCATTTCGCTCTCACTCAATTTAATTTCACTTTTATTCAAATGGCATGATGATGATCAGTGTGAATTCATTTGACCTTGAGTTAAATCTAGTTCCCATTGCTTTGTTTAGTTTAAGGCAAGGGCTATGGGTAGATCTCCACACGGACTTGGCTACAGATTTGTACCAGTTCATATTTTATATTAAACATTCAAAGGATTAAACTGCATTAAGCCGGATATCAAATATTTATTTATTTCTAGTCGCGTGTGCGTGATGTGCTCCAAGGAAGTAAATTGACAGAGAGAAAGGAGGAAAAGCAAAAGCTTTTCCATGTTCTTCTCATTTCAAAATAAAGTTCATCTGTCATTTTAAATTGTGTAGATCGACATAGTTCTGTCAATTTATTTTTGATTTATACTCCCATCTCGATCTACACTGCACTCAAATGTATTTCGAGATAGACTAAAAGTTTTTTTTTCTTATCCCGGAGAAAGTAGAAGAAGAGCAGGTGCAAGTAGTGCAGTGCAGCAAACTGCAAAATGCACAGCTATTCGTTCCGGCTTTCGCTCACGGCATCCAATAAGGTAAAAAAAACTTTAAATGTATTTTTAAAGCACCATGTTACGCTCTAAGGTTTAGCTTTAGTTCATATTTGATTCGCATTTGTCAGCTTTGACTTCCCGTCTAGTCTAGTCTAAAATATTCCATCATCTTTTAATAAAAAATTGTTCCTCTTTATTTACACAGTACTCCGGAAATTATATGGAAGAAATAGGAGGGAAGGAAATATTTATATTATGCTCATGTGTCATACCTTGTCTTTCTCATTTTATTTGTTTACCTTCTACTTCTTCTTTTTTTGCAATTTGGAATATGAGTATGTAATATGCTTTCTACTACGTACGAACGTCTGATTATGATTATGATGTCGTATATGTCCATGTAATGTACATTTGCTCTTGGTCTATCTGCCTTTCATTTTATATACGTAATTACTCTTGTAGTTTGTTTGAAGGGAGTCAGAAAGATGAAACAATCAATATGATCATCAATCCTTTTATCATGTCTGTCTCATAATATTGTTTGTTGTTTGCCCTTCTTCCCTCTCTGTTTTCAATCTTTTCCTTGCTCCAGTTGCCTAAAACAGACTCTGACTCATACGTTTAGTTTCCTCATGTCAAAGTCAAAGTCAAAGTCAAAGTCAACAATGTGAGGAGAAAGATGAGAGAAACTAAAGTACTGTGAACAAGGATGACAAAATTGAGATAGAACTGTGTTTACATCCGATCAGCTAACTGGATCATTAATAAATTGAATATTTTATTTACTGGAACAATTCTAACCTAATGATTCATAAAATTTAATATATATTCAATAAAGTGAACATTTACAAGTTTATGTAGCAAGATTGCCAATTTGTTTTTGCTTTCGTTAAGTAATATTGGAAGGAATGTTTATTAACTCATCTTAATTTGATTTTCCAAGTCATGGTTGATTCCAAGGCGGAATAATGCTGGTTTATCTGGAAAAAAGGATGCAGTAAGGATGTAAGGAAAAATCGTTTTGCTAATTGTGTTTGTTCAATCAGGGAAGTTGGAAATAATTCCTGGCAGCAATAAATTACATAATACACTGCAAAAAGATTTATTCAAACCGAATAACAACTTCGTGTATACCGATCCTACTTATAATTTTCATTTTCATCTTTCATGGTGAGCATTTTCCTTCTAGTCCACTAGTCTTTCAGATCTTCAGGTTAAAGCATGTCTTTTCTCCGTTTTCATTTCTAATACCTAAATTCATATATACAAAATTAATCACTGCTTGGTATTTGGTATGTTTGCAAACTAAGGCAACTTCATTGTAAAACAAGTCTGTTGGAGTATATTGGACACTGACCCAATAAAGTGAACAAAGTTACTGGAATAACGAGGAGGAGTTGCATCTTCTCTATTTCTGAAAACTTTGGAATAACAGCGTATAGAGTTAATTAAATTTTTAATTAATAAGGTGAGAATGAGGAAAGGTGTTTACATACTAACTACAATCATATTTTTATGCTATAAAATTAGAGCATATTTGATATGTGGCTGAATAGGATATTCATTTTGAATAAAAGTCTAATGATCAGAAAAATATCATCGGATAAGTTTGTAGTCGCTTCCTGGTTGCACATCACTGGTTTGAAAGTTGACCCGGCTCTGACAAATTGAAAAAATCATATTTATTAACTACTTAAGAAATGAGACACTTAATTTTAGATTATGTCATCTACCGAATTTACGACATCAACAGCTATGGCTTAGATTGGGGTGAATATGATTAAACACAGTTCGATTTGGACAATGCAATGCTATAAAGATAAATAAATTCATCACACCTCTAATTTCTCATCATAAATCCATGTTTGAGTAGAATAGACACTTGGGCTGAAAATACTTCACAAATTTAATTGCCACTTCTTGTATTTGTATAGAACTAAACCCTCCGAAGGGCTAAATATTTTGTATAGCTCAGCATTCAGCCCGAGCTGAACTATCTCAATAAGACATTTTTGTTTTGTCGAGTTTTCAACCTTTCCTTTTCATCTGCTGTTGCAGTCTTCTGCTTTAATTTTTAGCTAGAAAACTTTTACAATAAAAATTCCAGAAAGTTTTCAAGTTGGTGATTCATTAGCTTTTGTTGTGTTGCGTTGTCGTTCGCCGAAATAATATTGACTCCTTTAAAATTAAAGTTGAGCAGACTACCACTTGAGAAGACTTGAGTGTATCGAGTTAATTTAGTGAGCCAAATAAAGAGTACTTGAAAATTTCCTAGACAGACTTCTACTGAGAGCAGAGCAGAGCTGTGCTAAGTAAGAAGTTTCTTAATCTCGTATAACGTCCTTTAATTATTTTTCAAGAACCAACCATTAGAAAAAAAGACAAGGAGAATTGAAGTTCCCATCTGTTTCAGCTTTAAGCAGCAGCTTCTTCTTGGCTAGCTCTAAGATGGGAAGAAGGGAAGGAATTAGTTTGAAAATAGAATCAGTCAACTTTGACTGATGTTGTTGGTGCCTAAGCTTTCTTCACTGTAAACAGCAAATAAGTAAGAGGAAGGAATCCAAAAGTTGGACCAAGAGTCAGAAGATTAAGCTTCCAAAAGCTCAAGGCACCCAAAAGGTAAACCAGACTCAGACTCTAGACTAGACTCTGTTTGGCCAGTCAAGCGAAAAGGATTCTCATGGGAAATACAAATGCCTCACCCAATTCCATCTCAACTCAAAGTCAGGTAATTATGCCTGCGCCCTGCCCTGAGTTACCCGGGTAGTAGTAGTAGTGAGGATGGATTTAAGTCAAGTAGTCATTCTAGACTTGGGAGATAGCCGACTGACTGAGTGAGTCTTGTATTTGTTTGCTTCTAAACAGATTACAAGGAAAGATCGATTCAAAAAATAAGAGCTGAGCGACGTGGTTTAGTTTAGTTGAGTTCCGTCGACTTCACTTCGTCTTGTTATTCCAACTCCCAAAATTCTAACATTATTTGTGTCAAAACCTCTTGAAATCTCAACGATTTCCTATGAAATGCGGCCCAGCCCAACCACACCGTATTTTGGTGATACCTTGAAGAACCCGTCCTATTATATCGTCAGATTTCTGACTTTCTTCAAAGCACTTTCAAGAAAATACGAAGGAATCCTTGGTGCTGGTTGTTCTCTCTGATCTTGAGTAGATTGGGCTAATGGAATGCAATATGATATCATTATGTGTTCACATTCACATAGAGGACAGGCTAGGCCAAGACAAGCTGCTTTCTGCTTTCTCCACCACATTACATTATGTAAACCCAAACCATTACAATGTTTGAACATTTGTAGGAAAAATCTTGATATTACTTGACTCTCAGCATTCATAAATGTCTGTGTAGTAGAATGGCAGTCTGTCTGGAATACATGCATGGAAAATGGGTTCAATCTGCTTCTCCTATTGGATACTTTTTGACTAGACGAGACCGACCCTATTTTCCGTTGACTTTTGATGAGACAGCTTTTGCATTCTACTCTACCCATGGCATGGAATCTCCGCGTGTTCGTGCAAAATTCAATTCAATTCAATAGTTAGTTCACTTTGGGTATGCAGGCAGGAAAAGTAGAAGTTTTTTTTGAAAGTATCACAAAACTCACTCTCTGCACTCTTCCATTTCAAATATATTATCCAAGTTTGTGGTTGAATGTTCAATTTGATTTCGAATTGTAGAGATTCCTCTTTCGCTATTTTGATGCTAGATCGGGATAACGGAATTTAGCTTTGTGGCTTTGGCTGTAGCTAAAAGCAAAATGCAATGCAAATATTTGGGAATCCCAAAAAATTAGCAAGCTGGATTAAACTGGAAGAGCTCCGTGCCGATACTTAGCATTTTTTAATACTAGGTTTTAGGCTGCGTAGTAAATTTTAACCATGGATGGAGTTTTGGGCAGGCTTGGACATGATATGAATCAAGAATTGAAAGAAAGACGTAATTCTTGAGATTAAGGTTTCCAAAGTTAAGTTTTTGTCTGTTTCTGACATGAAGCAAGGCGAGGCAACGCATTGAAAATTTATCACTCAAAGACCTCTCTGTCTGTATCTGTTTGAAAGTACGGATTGGATTACATGCAGAGTTGCTGCTACAATCTACAATTTCCTCCATGTGCATACAGTACAAATGTAGTCAGGCAGTCAGTCTTCCTATTATTTGCTTTCAATGAGTAAAGTTTGTGGAGACCGCTTTCTCCGCCTGGNCATGTGCATACAGTACAAATGTAGTCAGGCAGTCAGTCTTCCTATTATTTGCTTTCAATGAGTAAAGTTTGTGGAGACCGCTTTCTCCGCCTGGTCGATACGAACTTTCTCCTGTCATAATGCCAATGCCAAGAGAAAGCGATTTAAGCTCAGGCCGAAGTCCAAAACCAAAATATTCAAGTCCACCCAACTGACTACTAATGCCAATGGCAATGCCATGCATATGCATACACAGACAGACGTTTATGAAATGAAATTCTATACTAAGCCAAGTCACACAATGGACGTCTCTTAGCCATAGCTAGGGTCACATCGCATTTTAAATTCAATTCCATGGATTTCCCTTGCCACAGCCTTGCTTTGTAGAGTATTTATTTCATTTTTAAATCCCAGAATTTGAACCATGCAAAGCAACCGCCTCGGCTCGGCCTCGCTTGCCCTGATCCCATCCAGACATGCCATGCCACTCAAGCGGAAATCCGAATTATTTACGAGGATTGGATTTCAACTGAATTTATTCGTTGAAGAGCGGGAGGTTTTTGAAGTTGATCCTCCTAATAAAATTGAAAAGGAGTTGCGCTGGCTGGTTGGCAGGATGAATTGGCAGGGAAAGATAGAGGAGAGCAAAGCGGTAGCGGTATTGCTATTGGTATTAAGGTCCATAAGCCATAGAGATGATGATGTGAAACGAAGGAGAAAACTTTACAAATGGATGAAAGCCTTGCCTTGCGTTCCGTTTTTGGCTGGTAAAGACGAGAGTTTGGTTTGGTCGGAGAAATGAGGACAACGGCGGGCAGGCGGGATTGGCGGGAAGCATGAGGAAGAATTTTGATATGGACTTATGCTCTAGTCCTGTAAGCAAAGACCAAGGACTTGAGTATATTGTAGTGTATGTATAAGGAAGGAAGGAAGGAAGAAGGATGGGTAGGATATGGTCCTAGTGGATAATAGTCCTTTCCATGCTTCTTAGTGGTCTCTAAAGGTAAGATACTTAAAATGGTCAGGCGGGAAGGGAGCGTTCTGGAGTGATAAATCCATATCATCACTCAAAATACATGCAAAACAATAATTTTTTTTACAATTATCAAGAAATCTAAGGTAATTTGCATTTATAAAAGAATGTTTTGCTAATATTAGGCCAAAATGTCGGTGACTCTATTGCCTTGTAATTTTTTTGAATATTAGACCACCATTTTCTAAAATTATGAAACGATCTGGCTCAGGTGTTAATCACACCTGGTCATGGTCATCCCTTGTGAGTCTTTCGTGCATTGCCTACCTATGTGTGTGTGTATAAATGCTACTTTGGTTTGGGAGTATAGGATCTTGAATTGTGGATTCTTCTCGCGTCCTCCTTTCATACATATTCCAAGTCATGCGTCTCCCTTACTGCCCCGATCAACCATGAAGTCTTCATTTTGGAGAAAGGATCCAAAGTCGCTCCGTTGGTTTTCCCGAACGAACGAACTAAGAGGACGACGACGACAAGGAAATACTGGGACTTCCTTGCCTTCCCTTGGCATGGAATTGTACACCACACTCAAAACTCAGCTTTCTCTTTTGTGTCCTTTCCCACAAAGGCTGACGCGAATTTCCTTTCTTCTCCTTTGACTCAAAAGAAGAAGAAGAAAAATTCAGGCGGACTGCGACCACTGGGACTTTGAATTCACAATGCTTTTGGCTTTAGGTTGTATAGTAGTGTGTTGCATCCATGCTATTTATGTGTTTGTTACGTGTGTGGAGTAGATGCAATATTTAAGGGAGAAAGTACTCGTGAGATGAGATCACTGCATGTTATCACACTGCATGTCCTCATTCAGCCCTTCCTTGATAAATGTTATTGTCAGCTCTCAAGTTTAAAGCAACACTAAAACATTTATTTGAATAGAGGGCATGGCATGGCAAGGCACTAGCACTGGGCCGAGTGAAAATGAAAGTGAAAGCAAAAGCAAAAGTCCTTTCCTCCTTTTTTTTTCTTCTCTTTTTCTCAAGCATTCATTTTATTCGAGTTTAGGATTTGACACCAATCGCGTGGATGACGAGGTTTTTATGGGCTATAAAAAATAAACCAGAGCGGTTCAAACTAGTAGTGTTGAAGGGCGTCGTAATGAAAAAAGCAGCAAATAATAAAAATAAGCTAAGCTAGAATTCAGATGACAACTATGTCTAATCCAAGGACTTTCTCTTTGAATGTGTCCCTAGGTCAAAAGTTCACACATCAGAATATTTTTACTTTCTGATTGAACACAAAAAGCCCAAATGTTAAAATCCAGAAAGCTAAAGATGATGTACAATTTTGAAATGGCCGGAAGGAAATGATGAGCTTTCTCACTTAAGTCAGATTCGTGTGAATTACATATGCATGAAGCCGAAGGCACAAGAAAAAAAGTACTAGGCTGGTAGTACTAGAGTAGAAGAGATTCCTGCTGCCCTAGAACCGGTGCTTTCACCCACTTGCTAATGCAGCCCTATAATCCTTTTATTGAGTTTTGAATTACCCAAGGAACTCCTGAATTGAAAGCAGGGGCAACGGAGGGCGGCAGAAATGGCTCCAGGTTGGATAATGCTAATGCAATGCATGAATGCATGAGAAAATATTCGACGCGAAAGCTTATAGATCCTATTGTACTATATATACCATGCATGTAGCTTGTCTATATCTACAGCATGTAGCCCACCTTCTGCCCTAGACCAGTGCTCCTTGGAAGGATGAGTGTCAAGGGAAATCACCTAAATATTTTAAAACTTTACCTTAGCCAAGGAACCACGAAATGTTTATTGTATTAAGAAGACCGACCCCAATGGACGAAGCACTACACAACACGAGAACCATTTATTAACTCAGGCACAAAATGAAAGTGAAAGTGCGGCCGAGCACAGATCAAATTAAGTTTTTTATCAAGTCTGAAGAGTAAAATCCGAAGAAGGAAAAATCCAAAGATGCCCTTTGGGATCATTCTAAAAGTACGAAGGCGCTGGGGCTGGCACCAGCACTAGCACTTGGATTAATTTTTTACAAGGGCTGAGCTGGATTAAATTTTCCGAACAATTTTCTGATTTCTCCTCACTCAAGCTTTTCTATCTGTCTAGACTAAATGGCTTCCGGAAGTTTTATGTCGGCGTAAATTCTTTCTTGCATGATTTAAAGACATTCTTACACAGATCTATATAATACATACGTAATAGACGGATAAATAAAACTACGTTTTCGCCAAAATTTCTGCCTTGGAGGAATGTAATGCTAGAACAGATGAGAATTCCAAAAATCACCAAAATGTAATCTACCATACGTATACGCTAGGAGGTTCGATTAGATTCAGTCGCTGCATATTACTTGCAGCGTACGTACTGTAATTCAATCTTTGCTATATTCTCTATTCAGATTTCACCACGTTTCAGTTCCTATCATTATTATCCAAGCCAAGCCCAAGCCTTGGGTAAGAAAAATTGGAATAAAAGAACTTTCTTTTTTTCCGAGATTTATAACTTAATATATGACTCTGCAATAAACGGAACGTTGAGCATGTAGAAGATTTCCAAGTTTTGACTCAGATTGGAGTTTTGCTTTTTCCGTACAATTCGGCTGCACCCTTGCATGCAAGTATGCAGCCTGGCTGGCTGGCTGGCTGGCAGAAACAGGGAAAATAATAATAGAGAATAATGATGAGAACCTTTTTTTCCCTCCGCACTTCTTTTTATTTGAATGATTTATTATTCAAGAGAAAATTAGAGGGTTTAATATGAAGAGAACATAGTCAAACGATTGTCTGGGCTCAGGCCTAGGAAGAAAATGCCCGGACTTTCTTTCTCTTAGGAAAAAGCGCAAACGATGCACTTTTAAGCTATCGCCATTCCCCTGACTAGACTAGACGACTTTCTCCACGTTTTTGCTCTCCAATGAATCAAATCCGATCATAATGCTATGAGAGAGAATCCAAGTCGCTAATACGTACATGAGAGTCGGTTCGGTAGTCTCTTTGCCTTTTCATCAGTTAATATAAAATTTTTGCTGACAAGGTGAGTATATCGAAGGTGACCTTGGTGATACATTGTCCTTAAGTAATATATTTAGTCACACACTTACAGTGCACAAATATTCTACGTTAGAGGTCACCTGATGTTTTAAGCATCATTCCTCAGAATTTTATTACATTTTTCTCCTCACTTGATTTTCTAATTGGATCACAAGCACTAAAAAGTCACTCCTTCCCACTTGCGAGAACCAGACTTAAGTAGCCAAGCAATTCAGTTAGAAAATCAGTCGAACATCTAAAGCTCCTTTTTCTCTTCCGACCTTCGTCGAAGCCTTGATGTAAGTGAATTGGAATAACTAAAAAGATTATCAGTCTCCAAAGACAAGGCAGCGGCAGTATATAAGACTATAGGGCTACAGACAGAACCAACTTTCTATCCGAATGAGAATTCTAGCTTTGATCAAAAGGAAAGGAAACCAGAAAACTTTGTGTGTAGCTAATGCAAGCAAATGCAAATGCAAATGCAGTGCTTTGCTTTGCTTACCTTTAGCTTTAGAAAGAGCTCTGACTTTGAGCTTATGTTTATAACTTTTGTCTCACTTTATTTAATCAAGACGAGACAACCCTGCCTGATTCGCTTCACCTCAATAAATCAGTAATTAGGATTCATTCTGTGATTTAATTTACAAATTAGCCGACTCAGGTTTTCCATTTCCTGTATAATCGTCTTTAATCTAATTAAGCAGCAGCGCAGCGCTTTCCCTGACTTGTGCTTGTGCTGTCCTATGATAGTTTCAGTTTGAATGTAATGGAATTAAAATTGAAATCAAATCAGAGAGGTTATGTTAAATTAATATTTCATTTCCTCTATGCAAATATGCACACGGGAACTAATAAAAGGCTACAGTTTCAGCTTGAGCACGCAACGCATGAAGCCTTTGGGCCAATTTGAAAATTGGTCCATGAGAGGGGAAGCGCCCACTCGAGCGTAAAGTGAAATCGTGTTTAATAATTAATTAATTAATCAAAAACTCAAATCTCTTGGCACACTTTTGTTTGCTTAACCAAATTCTAAGATATTCCACCCACTCGGCTCAATGAGCAATGCAATGCAATGCATTGCAGTGAAGTGTCCACAGTGTAGGCGAAAAGTCTATAGACTTTAGGACTAGACTAGGCTACCGCGGCGGCTACGGCTACGTGTGTTTGAGCATAACGCCAACATAATGCAAAGTTTCAAGTAGTTCCTGTGTATTTAGCATAGGGCCAGGAATTCCGTCCGTTCATTCGTTCGTGTCAAGTGCAAATAACCCACACACTCACTCACTAGTTTTGGCTAAGGGCCCTTGAGCCACACGTCTAGGCCTAGGTGAATCTAGCTCAGGAAATGGAAATCGACAGAGCAAAAGGAAAAAGGAAGTTGACAAAATGGAAATAGTCCTAGTCAACGTGTTAAAATAAATATTATGAGAGGTTGTCAACTCAAACTGGCTCATGTATGAAAGGTGCCATCAGCACTTTCTTTATTTTCTCGTACAACCTAAGCATGGCACAGGGAAGGGAAGAAGAGCATGGAGATTCTTCTAGCCGCACTTCCCACAAACGCCTAGGCAAGCAAAACCATGAGAATTACCACATTGACTTTGACTTGGAGAAAGCAAAAGGTGACAATGGCAATGCGTCGGTCGTAACTGTTACTGCACAGCACAGCAATGTCAATGACGGACTAGAATAGAAACATATGAGGTGGAATGGATGTTAGTCGTAACGTTACAATACAAACTAATACATGGTATAATAATAATACGTATGACTTATTTACTTTTATCATATAAAGCTTTCTAAAGATGTCCTATAATTGTATTAATAGTTGTTATTCTAGAAATTGAAATAATTACAAATATTGTGTCCGTGATTTCTTGTAAATTAATAAATTCTTGTTGGGTATAGATGTTAAATCTGTATGTGTCATAATGATCTAAATATAAGTGATAAAATAGGCCTGCACATCTAGTCACGTTACGTCCACACTATACTCAACA
>WJEZ01000378.1:0-30234 GCA_009869925.1 Thalassaphorura encarpata
AAAGTGGCCGAAGAAATCTTCAAGAGGACCATGGACCTCACAACGGCCTACAGATACAATCAAAACATGATGGAATACTACACATGTAAGATTTATAAGGGTTCAATGAGATCAATTAGAAGATTTGTTTTGAATCTATTAAATCCCTGCATAATCTTAGTTGTAAAATCGCAAACGATATTGGCATAGAATTGCAAGCCAAGTCCTGGTCGTTCTTCATTTCGATTCTCATCTCGCTATAATTTAATTAACCCGGAGAATTTTATAATCATCTGAACATCTGTTTCTGATAAAGTAATATTAATTTTGGACCTTAAAAATTTTATAATTGAGCAGAGCTGATGTCGATCCGAAACTCTTCGATTTGAACAATTTATTAACTTAATTCTCAGATCAAATGTTTTGTTGTTTCTCATTAGTCATACTGAGTTTTTATATTTTATCGACATGTGAACATATATGAAATTCGTTAAAGGTTTCGTGTCTTGAAACTTTTGTGTTGTCCCATTCCCATCCCACCCAGACCTAAATTGACAATGAGAAAAGTAAATGTAAAGTGTCAACCTTTATAAAGGAGAATGTAAATAGCGCGTAAGTGAAGTCCAGACACCTTTAGCTTTGACGGGTGGTTGGTGTAAAAATAACAATTAAAAGACAGGGCAAAAATACGGAAGCCATAAAATAGTAGTTTTCAAATTAAATGGAGGAAGAGTTGGAGCCCAGTGGGGGCTCGGCGACAGAAAGACTTGACTTAAGCCTTCTTTTTTAAAAAAAGAAAAAGAAAATCTACCACACCACACTTAGCATGGCTTTTGCAAATGATACATTTTTTAAAACTCGTCCTTGTCCTTGTCTCAAGCTCGGGCCTAGCGGCGGCCGGTCCTTATGATGTTGTTAAGGAAGCAATCCGTTCATTTCGTGGTGATTTAAGGAGTAAGTGTCTGACTCGGGATTAACTCGCCTACCCTTCTTCCCTTGTCCGCCCGACTCACTTATTTCTTTTGTACTCTCTTCATTATTTCGTCCTCCTCAAACTATTATTTTTATTGTCCTCATGTTTAAGAAAGCAAACTTTTAGGGCAGGGGGTTAATGTGATCCTTGCTTGCCATGGACATGGACATAGGAAGGAAGGTTACACTTTCAGGAAGAATTTAATTCAATTTCTCGCCTTTTGCTTTTGCCTCTGACTTTGACTTTTGAAAGGATGAATCCTTTACAGGGATAGGGCAGAGAATACATGCACATTTATTAACAAGAAATCTTTTTCTAAGGTAGGAAGGGTCCCCTGTCATGTCAGCTATGGTCAAGCCAAGTCAAGGTGTTTATTCCCTGAACTACAGTGCTTTACGCTACGCGTACCCTTGGCCTTTCAAATCAATTCAACTGAGTCTCAAGGTTATTTTCAGTGAAAGTAGTCAGCATTTACTGATGACATCAGAACTGTCTTTTTCATAGGTCTGATTTGGACGATTTCTTCGTATTTAGATTGGAATTTTAACCAAATCTGATACAGACGCTCAGAGATTACACGAACTGCATAATTTTATGGTTCCTTTACTTCTTTAAATTATTCTTAAACACAACAACACTTTCATTAAACTGTTATGAAAATTATAAATTACTCAAAGAATTTAAATTTTACAGTGCCACAGAATTCACATACAGAAAAATACTCGATTCTCATAAGTTTAACTATAGGGTTGTCTTTTCAAAACCACAAAATCCTATGTTGAAATGAAAAGTGAAGAATTATGATGGGAATTGGACACTTGGTTTTGAAAAGAACAAGAAAGTCTATTTTGTTCAAAGTGCCGCTCAGACGCGGATGGGTTTTGAGAGCAGGCAGGGGAGTTCATCACACGGTTGGGTGAAAGTCCCGAGTGTTTCCTTGTAGGAGGAGAGGTTGTAATATGAATACGGGCTGGCGGGTAAGGATGTCGGCACGGCAGCCATGGTCAGATGATTCAAGTGCTAATTATCGGTTGCGTAAACGTCTGAAGTGACAGACAGACTTGACTTTTCTCCTCGTCGCGTCTGTCACCATCACCATCTGTGTGGATAAGGAACGTGCGTGAGGTCTTGTCTCGTTTCCTCGTAAATCCCAAGAAAGTACAAGTAAAACTACAAGGCTTGTGTTGCCAACATTTCTTTTTTACTCAGATACTTTATGGGTTTCCAATTTTACAATTTATTCCTTCTCGTGCAGAACAGATCTTCTACTCAGAGCATTTTGTCTGAAATAGATAAATGAGCCCTTAAAAAGCGTGTAGATGAGTCTGCTTCTGCTTTCTGTGGCATACGTCCCCCAAATCTGAATCAGAATGATCATAATAATAATTCAGAATCCATAAAATGAATGAGTGAACCACAGAATGTGAATGTAATTCCGGTCGTTCGAGAAGAGGTTAATAAGGTTAGGCCTGTTCTCCATGATAAAGTGGAGTCCTGCTGGGACTGATGATTTATTTTTGAAGCGTGCATGAGTTTTCTCTCAAAAAAGCATCAACGTCTGAAGGCAGGGAGGGGAAGAAAGGGACTCACACACACAATGCTTTCTGTCTGTCTCTTGCTCCTACAACCAACGCTCACTTGATTTTTTATTAATATTTATTGTTATCATCATTATTGATCCGAGTGGTCTCACAAAATCATAAATAAAAGCAAAATCAGCAAAAGAGTTTGCAGCCATTAGTCTGGAAAATGAAGGAAATTGTTTGTCGTCGTACATAATAAAGTTTATTGGGACAAATTTAAATTCTGTTAATCAGATTTATGAAAGTTTATAGATCTTCAAATATTTAAGAACTCAGTCCAAGATGAACAACTTAAATTTTTAGCTAAATAGTAACCTCAAACCTACAAAGTTAGAGTAGTCAAAAATATTTTGACAACAGAACCGCAAAGATTTCTCTTTCTGGTCGGTTGAATTTGGAAAATGCCTAGGAATCACCCACACGAGGCGTACACGAGCCCAAATCCATGATATTCGCATCCCCTTTTCCGCAATTCATGTAAAACTAGTGGAGAAATAAGTCCAACTACAAGTCCTAATGTTAATGCTTGAGTGTGGGGTTGTTAAAAAGGGATAGGATTTGACATGAGATTGAACTTAGTCGGGAGGACGCAAGCAACTAGTCCATTAAAGTTGACAATGTTATCAAGAGCCAAGCCACCCTTATTCCCTGACCCATGTGCAAGTGCATTGGGATGAGTTGAGAGCCCCAAAAACAGGACTAGATTAGAATCTGTGTTCCCGACCACCCCGGTCGTGTCAACACTCTCCCTAATTGATTGTTACTGCCACAGCCACTGCTTTTTGGTTTTTTACTACTCCTCGTCACAAGATAATGCAAAATAATGTATGTCCCGTCCTGCCCTGAGTCATATGCTACCCATCAGAAATAACACAGAGGCAATGCAATGCAATGCAAAAACTAATCAGTAAAAGGGCAATGAGGACAATGAAGGTCATTCATTGTTGAAGAAATGCACTTAACTCAACTCCCGTCCCGGGTATCATGATACCCGAAACTTTTTTCGGGCTTGGCCCATTAGAATAAGCTACTATAAATTAAATAACATACATATACATTTTATAATTTGAAAGGATAAAAAAATATACTGACTAGATTTGTTTGTATTTGTTTCTTTGCATGTGCGTGCGTGCTATCTATCCGTTCAGTTTCAGTACAATATGCTGATTTCTGGGATGATATGAGTGCTAATAAGGACCACCAAGGAGGAGGTTGGTCCCATTTTTACTTTCAATTTTTTCTCTTCTTCTTACTAACTCAAAAAACAATAAAACTAATAAAAGTACAAAATTCGAAGGATTACCTAAAACAAAAGACAAACTTCCTTTCAATTGTGTTCCTTATTTGCATTTATTGACCATGAATCCGTGATTGAAGACCAAAAGTATGCTGTCTTGAGTAAATAATTGTCTTTAGAGTGGTTAATCCGGATTCAAGGTGTATAAAATGTCAAATCGAGTGAATTAAGCTCAGTTGTCTGAAATTTTAATTTGCTTTTTTATTGGTGATTGTTGTAACGTAGCTTAGTGTTTTTGTCTGATTGACAAGTTATGTTGAAATCCACTCAACCCAACCCTGTTTATGTTTTGGCACAGGTCATGGAGGGGTCAATCAGCTTGGCGGTGTGTTTGTAAACGGTCGACCGCTCCCAGATGTGGTTCGCCAACGAATTGTCGAACTTGCCCACAATGGTGCGTATTTTTTCGAACTGCATTAGATGAATTTCCAAGAATTACACCTTAGCCTAACCTGATCTTTGCAATTTCTTTACAGGAGTTCGACCATGTGACATCTCAAGACAACTTCGCGTCTCTCATGGCTGCGTCTCTAAAATCCTCTCCAGGTTAGTTTCCTTCGACTTTCAGCCCACTTCTACTTGGCTTTTCCTCCAATCCAATGCCTGAATGTGACATCTCAAGACAACTTCGCGTCTCTCATGGCTGCGTCTCTAAAATCCTCTCCAGGTTAGTTTCCTTCGACTTTCAGCTCACTTCTACTTGGCTTTTCCTCCAATCCAATGCCTGTCATCAATATAAACTATTCCGTAGTTCTTTTCTACTATACCAAGTATTACATTATATCCAAATCTCATAAACTATATGGGCAGTTACTTTGGCCATGCCTTTGGAACTATTCTCCAGGATTCCGGATAGTTGTACAAGTTTGAACTTCAAAATCAAACAAAATTATTCGATAAGTTTCGTTTCCTCGTTTCGAAGAATGTTGCACGGTTTTGGGTAATGTAAGTTTCAAAACAGTGATAGAATGAAGAAATGAGAAATTACAACTATCGTTGGTATAATCTTAATTTTTTCCGTGAATTAAATTATTGACACCTCAAGTAATTCTCTGGAGTGGAGAATGTCTGTCAATCAAAAAATAGTTTTTATGTGCAGAATTTTATGTAAAGCAGTTTCAACAAAAATTTGAGTAATTGAGTACCACTGACATTTTTGGAATAAGCCGAATAAATATTTTTTGTTCAAATTCAGGTGTGTTGTTTCACGATTGTTTCAAAGGCTCCTTTTTGTATTTATTCAGTCGTCTACAGATTTTGTGAAATCTGGAGCAGTCTGTAAATATTTTGATGCCATTATTTTTGCTCTCATGTGTTGCATGGATGGACCCAACACTAAAGTAACATGCCATGCCATGCCATGACTGCCTGTTCCTGCCAAGACACGTCACTATCGATTTCTCGTCTTTTTTTTCTTCCTCTCTTTCTTGGCAGATTTTTTTCTTTCTCTCTCTCTCTTCTCCCTTGGCTTTCCGACAAACTCTTCTCCAGAAAAAAGGAACATGCATGAGGATGCATTCATGGGAAAAAGTAGCAGTAGTAGTGGAAGGATGGAAAGAGATTCCATTGGAGGCAAAAGCAGAGCCAGCTTTGCTTTGGTTTGGTTGGATTTGGAAGTAGAAATGTGGACGGGAGACAAAATGAACTCTTTGTTTAGTCCGTGAGATTAATGAAGTCAGACTGGGTGCTCCTGTGCCTGGCCTGGCCTGGTGTTTGCCGGGTTTTTCGGCTGGGTCCACATGCTTCGACATTCCATTCCTCACACTGCAACGGAATTCTTATGGGCTCAATGAATTATACGGCTTTTTCTTCTTCTTTTCACCTCAATGGACTCCTTTGAACACTTGCGGCATCTTTGACTCTCCAAAACTTTAATTGTGGCCAGGCAGGCCAGGGAATTCTTGACATTTGCTGACTTGGTCCGGAATTTTGTAGCAGCAGCAGAATGCAATGAAATGAGAAGTGAACACATTGTATCCAGTCTTAGGTTCGGTCCCGGAATAAGAATTCAGCAAAATTAGTTGGGCGGAATGAACCAAACTATTCATTCATGGATGGGCATGGGATAAGAATTCTTCGCGTGATTACTTTAGTTTTGCTTCAAAGTTTCGATCCCGTGAAATATTTCAGCAAATAGTCAAGAATTTTAAATGAAGTTAAAAGTTTTGGTTGGAGTTTTTCTTATTTTTACCCTGTCGCTCTCTTTCTTGCTCCAATTTCTGCATTTGAAAATATTCAACTCAGCTTCTTTCTTGTGTGTAATGATGAATGATTTGATTTAATTTTACAGGTATTACGAAACCGGGAGTTTTAAGGCGGGCGTGATAGGTGGCTCAAAACCGAAAGTAGCTACACCCCTTGTGGTGGAATGCGCGATTACTTTAGTTTTGCTTCAAAGTTTCGATCCCGTGAAATATTTCAGCAAATAGTCAAGAATTTTAAATGAAGTTAAAAGTTTTGGTTGGATAGTTTCTTATTTTTACCCTGTCACTCTCTTTCTTGCTCCAATTTCTGCATTTGAAAATATTCAACTTCTTGTGTGTAATGATGAATGATTTGATTTAATTTTACAGGTATTACGAAACCGGGAGTTTTAAGGCGGGCGTGATAGGTGGCTCAAAACCGAAAGTAGCTACACCCCTTGTGGTGGATGCAATTGCAAATTATAAACGAGAAAATGTAAGTACCTATAAGTTAAATTTAATCCATTCCCGGTTTTGATCATTCGGTAATAAGTATGAAGGAAATGGGAAAAAAGTTCTTCCTATTTTATAAAATGGCATTTTATTAATATATTATTTCTTGCAGCCAACGATGTTCGCCTGGGAAATTCGAGATAGATTACTCGCCGAAGGTATCTGCTCTCAAGACAACGTACCGTCAGTTTCATCCATTAACAGGTGATTTTGAACTTTTACATCTTTTAAGAAGAAAAATACAATGTTCTGGGTATAAGAAGCGTAATAGCTGGGAAAGCTTTGGGATGAATTTGTTTGCGTCGAGGCAAGTGCCCAGTCATGCTGAGCCGCACAGCCAAGAAAAAAGAATTGAATCGAATCAGAGGGATTTTTTTCTAGAAATCCAAATAGTAGGAGAGAGCAATATGCAAATCCAAGTATAAATCAAGGAAGAGAATTCTATAAATCGGGTTGAAACCAATCGAAATGTCAAGCCATAAATATGGTGTTCTCAATTCCCTGGGTGAAACTTTTCCTCGGACCGTTGGGCTCTTTCCCGGATTTTTTTTCTTCTCTCCTTACTCCTTGCTTGCCAAAAAAAGCTCAGCTCCCAGTCCCAGTCCCGAAGGTGCTATCTTTTTTCCAAGTTTTCTCATCCAATTCATTTTCGAAGGATATGTTTGTGCAAGAAGAAATCCACATTCACGGAATCTTTGTACTATAACTAAATCCTTACACCTTTTTTCCATCTCAACTCTTTTTGGAAGACAACTTGACTTGAGAGTAGATTTTGAGAAAAAAATAGGACCGATGTACATACACATAGATTCAATCTCGACAATAATGTTACTCTGCTCAACCAATTTCTTTCTCCGAACCAAACAGATTTCAAGTCCCTTCCCCAAACTTTATTATATGGATTTCGATAAAGCCCGATTTGAGAAACCGAAGCGTAGCGCAGCGCTTGCACAGCACAGCGCAGTCCACATTTACACCCGAATAAATACAATGGAAAAGAGAATTTCCTGAACCGAATCGAATTCCGAAAAATCCAGAGAGAGGAGTCATTTAAAAGGCATTACGTCCCCTGCGACCACCATGATGATGACTAAATTCAAACCATAAATAAGCCTAGCCTAAGCTTTTTCATTTGTATCAGATCAAAGATGTGATACATCAGATTCACCCTTTTTCCCATTTACAAGGACCAGGACCAGTATTATCATATTGATTACATCATTTTGCTCCTTGAAATTATCATACTGATTTCTTTCTAATGACATTTGAAAAGAACATTACCGAGTTTTCAGCGAGGGGCTAGCTTAGTTTCCAAGTCTAGAATTTATGATGCTCATTTCATTCCAAGTTGTATAGAAAGGGTTGAGCTCATAATAATGAAATCAAAAGTAATTTTACCATATGAAACCGATAAGGCTAGTCTAGCCAAGGGTATTCCATATTGCATTGGGACTGGATCGAGCCAAATGTCGTACGTCCCAGGCCCAGAAACACGGGCAAACAATTTAATAGAATCTCATTTAATTTGTCACAACTTTCTGTCCAATGTCTTCCTGTGGAGACTCAATTGAATTGAAAGGGCGCTTTATTTTACCATACCTTCCTTTCTGAGCTCAAACTCAAATGTAATCCCATAAATATATTTACTTATGTTCTCATTTTCCTCTCAAACCCAGACCCATGCCTATGCTATGGAAAGGTAGTCGTAGTCGTAGTAGTAGATTTTCAAATCCCCTTAAAACGACAAGGGCTTTCGCTTTAGGAAGGATTCGAATAGGACAGTAAATCTGAGTGGGTACATTACAAAGTTTATCACCACGATTACGTTTTACGAACCGAAACGTAGGAGACTAACGTCGGCGTCGGAAGAACCATGAAGGGACATTGTAGTAATAGTAGTAGTAAGTTGTAGCTGTAGCAATAGTGGCAGGCAGGACTAGCGATCATCATCGATTCCTCATTAACAGAGAAAATACCCATTGTTAAATAAAGACTTTGCTTGCATTCTGGCTCTGTCCATATTTCCATTGTCAGGGTCTGGACTAGATGTGATTTTGATTTTGGTTGACTCAAACAAACTTCCTGGGACGGACGGACGGACGGACGGGTCGGCTAAACTATTGTCCTGTTCTGATAGAACAAGGCCCTGCGTGAGAGAAAAGGCCCTTAAGACCCCTACTGAGTTTAGACAAGGAAAGGTCCAGTTTGACTGCGCTCCTGTGGGACTATCAGCCCTGATTTCAATTTAATTGATAGATTTTTAAGAACGAGTTTTTGAAACCAATTTCGGCTTGAGTAACCAGGAAATTGAGATTCTTGAGGTGTTGAGCTCACCTCTGACCCTTGAAGCTATAAATAGTAAAAGAGGACGTAAAAAGGATGTAAAGGGACAATAGAGTCTAGTCGTTTAGTGTAAAGTCACTTGACAGGCAGGCAGGCCAGGGTCCTTCTGGCCTGTCCCTGACTAACTCAATGAAGTCGTCAAAAGTAACTTTCTTTTCATTGTTGAGCCAGGCCAGGACCAGGAGCATTTTCATTTCATTTGAATTCAGAGTGAACTATCCAGTCAAAGAATTGGACAATGGGATTAAATATATCATAACTAACTGTCCCATGTTGTTAGGCAGGCAGGGGACATTGGTGAAGCGATGGAGTGTAAATAAAGTGTTGACAATAGAAGCTAGAGAGAGAGGAACACATATGTGTGAGTTTGGTTAGTCTTGTGGAATTAATTCGACATATGTGCTCAAGCAACTTCAAAAACTTTGATCCGATGCTGGCTGCTAAGGGCAAACCAATACCAAAATCCATTTACTCCGCCGCTTTCACCCGCCTGCCTAGTTTTAGTTTCCTCGAGTATTTGTCCCACTTACTTCTTCATTTTTGGTATTGGATTAATTCGACTCACTGAGTTTTGTATGCCTTGCTATACATGTTTAGCCCCTTAATGTGGCTTTATTACTCTGCATGGTTGAACCAAATGATTCGATTCCTTTAGAATGGAAGGGTGTGGCAATTCAACACCCAAGTTATTTTACAATTTATCCCTTGTACAAAAATATTGTAAGAAAAGAATCCTTCTGCTCTCTTCTTCGTAGGTCTTGTCTAGGGCAGATTATAAAGGGTAGGCCGGGTCGGTACGTCGGTAGGCTATTACAGTTAATCGAAACCAAGTCACTTTTGAAATTTGATGAACATAAATGCACACTATTCGCATTTATGAACTATTGTTGCCCAATTCAGGCTAATTCGAATGAATTTACATGCAGTTGTGTTTATTTTTTACTTGGTTTTTAAAAAATATTTAATTTTAGTACGTATTAGCTTTTCATGTCATCCAAAATAAAATGTTTTTGAACATATTCTGTTAATGTTTTAACAGATATCGAGATATCCATACTTCTAGGAAAACTCCAAAAAATGATATAGTAAAACAATAAATTGATTTTTGTTATTTTTCTTGTCTTGCTTAAAAATTGGAGGAGACTAGTAGACTTAAGGGAGAAAGTCTTACTAATAAACCTAACGTTATATTCAGTCAGTTTGTCATTTCATTTGAGGACTCGAGTCGAAAGAGACATGACGATCAAAGAGCATATGGATAACTCGGGTGGGTGACTGTGACTAGTGTCCTGGCCTGCTGCCTGCCTAGTTGGATGGATGGAATATAATTTGATGAGATTAGAGGAATAAGGAGGAGGGGGAAAGGCTAATGGAAAGTACAGGGAATTGATTAAGTGCATTAATCCTGTGGGAATTTCAACTTCTCTTTTGTTATTTGTCCAACAGCCCCATATCCTCATTGACTCCATTATGTCCATGTCTCTTATGCTTCGTTTTCATTTTATCATCTAATGTGCAATCACTAAGATTTTTTGCAGGAGCAGCAGTAGTCGCCATTATGAATTTCATTGACCTTTACGTCCGAGCAATCTCTCGTGTAGTAACGTGTATTAACCTTTTGATTAAAATTGTGGCTTGGCCCGGTCTGGTCGATAAAAGTAGGAAAGCAAGAACCAAATCAAACGGGAACTTTTTTTAAAAAAAGAATTTTATTCTTTTGGAAAATGAAAGGGGAAAGAAAAAGTTTAAGTTGGGAAGAATTGATAGACTCTAGAGAGGGAGAGAGAGACGTATGGAAATTTAAAGATTAAACGCCTTGCGTTGAGTAATTCACACTTTTCTTTCCGTAGACGCTTGGCAAAGCAATAGAATAATGAGAAAAGACGTTTGTTCCCTATGGCAATAAATTAGGAGGGTCTTATGTTACATTAGACCTCACAGACGACGCGATGGGAGAAGAAAAAAGGGAAAAAAAACTAGCTGTGGTTCGTGTGACGGTGACGACGACGACGACGAAGTGGGCTAGCTTAGCACATTAAGAAGGACATGCATTACAGTGAATAAATTAAAAGTGTCTCTTAATGAATTGGCAGGGAACCAGAAGTGCTCTCTCAATCCTCTTATCATAGTAAAATAGACTTGAGAGAGAAGTAAATTATGTTTCGGTGCAAATATTGTGACACGCCGCACCCGCTATGCTAACATGGCTACTGGCGACCGTGGTTTTTACTACTATGCCTATGCCTTGACTCTTGACTTTTTAACTTATGCATGATCTCATCGATTCATTCATTTGTAACCCTATGTTCAGCTCCGGTCCAAATACTGGGATAGTGTCAACTTGAGTTTTTAACTTAATATCTAATGACGCTCCACTGCCTTGTGTAACCTAACCATATTGAGTTTCATTATTACGGTAGATTGTCAAGTTTATGTTCAGGGAAGCGACAAATTCACAACAGTCCATGCGTATGCGAATAAAATATTCAAACTCATTGCTGCTGCTACTACTCTCATAAATCAGTTTGCAAAACATTTCAAAATTATGCAGGGCTTCTTCAAATATGCAAAGTTTTACAAATGAATTGTTAATATTTATGGACTATATGTCTATACGTATGGATACTGCAAGTTTTGGTCATTTGGGGTATAATCCCGTCCATAATGTTACAATTAACCTAAAGAAAAGAAAGATGTATATAGGTTTAAGTAGATGTGGAAAGTCAGGGTTCAACTTGACGCGACTTCTGAATGTTTATTTCATCGTGTTTTTGTGTTGTTTATTTTAGAATCGTCCGAAACAAAGCTGCAGAAAAAGCGAAGCATCACAACCATAGCCAGCAATCTAGTGGTGGTGGCGGTGGGTCTAACGGTGGGAGCCTTTCTCCAGTTGAAGGTCTTCGACCGTCTTACTCGATCAACAGGAATCCTCGGCATTAACAACGATCCGAAGAGAAAGCGTGAGGGTGAGTTGAATTTAGTTTTCCTTCTTCCTTCCTTCCTTCCTTTTCTCCTCCTTTGGATCATCCGTGTCGTCGTCGTCGTCGTCGTCGCATGGCAACTTTAGACAACTGCCATGCCACGGCCACGGTTACTACGCTTTGGCTTTGGCTGACTAAGTCTATAACCGACCCAACTCATCCATGATCTCCGTCCTCCATCCAGATGAGAATTTCTTGTGTAGAAAACCAAAGACTCTCACTTCTTCGCCCTTTTGGCACGGAAATCTCGCGGAAAGATGATGTGACCGGAATTCCTTCACTAGAGGATAATCAATACTTCCCCTTTTCACGCTGCTCCTCCGAATCATCTCAACACTTTTTACACTCAAACTATGCTGGGCTAGATCTAGGCCTTACCTTCCAATTTATTCAATTCGTATGACATGTACTCATTAACGAAATTAGCCGTCCTTATGACTTAAACATATTTCATACAATAATTTAAATGTCATGCGTAATTCTAGAATTATGTATAGAGATAAATACAAGAGAAATTAGATAAGTTTCGAGTCCCTGAAAGTTATGAACCACAAATATAAGGCCATGGTGTCTCGTATGTCTATGCCTAGTAGCCCGTACATTAGGTGGCTATAGAGGTTAGCATTTATGTTTGGGTGAATTGATGTGCATTGCAGCGAGGGAAAGTGGGACTATGGAAGAGTCACAACATTTGTGTGCTGTGCATGTGTCTGTCTGCTATGCTATGGTTGCTTTCCCCTTTCATAGCCTTTTGAGGATGGAGAAATCAAGTTCAAATGAAAATGTCATCCAATGAATTGGGGAAAACAATCCAAATCCATGAAGTGGAGTGGAGTGAGTGAATGAGTCAATGAATGAGCGAGTATAAAGTGCATGGGCTATGGAAAGTGCAGCGTGCGTATAGCATAGCATTGGATGAGATGAGGAAGAACAAGTTAGGAAAAATAGGAGTTGAGATTTTGGAAGAAGGGAGGAAAAGGGAAGCTGACAGAAGAGGCCCATTGGAGCGGAACCTCGACGGGAGAGAACCACTTGGGAAACCAGTTAGGAGATTCAGATCCGCCCCTCATCCGTACTCGTACCGCCAGGACCACCACCGCCACTTCTTCTTCTTCTTGTAGTCATAGTTACTCCTATTCTCATCCTCTTCGTCTTCTATCCTTTTTCCCCCTTCTCCAGCACCAGCACTTGCTCTGGGTTCTTATGGAATTTAGAATGAATCCACTATTCACTGCTCCACAATCCAATGACACTCTTTATTTCTTAGATTTGGTAATTTATAGTGACAGCCAAACGATTTTTCTCCACAAAACTAGAAAATAAAAGAGCGAGAACGAGGAGTTCTGATGGCTAGGCTAGGCTAAGCATCCTAGGGGGTCAAAGGTTGTACGTCTTAGCACAATACAAGGAATTGCACTGTCAGCTTCATTCCATTCCTAGGCACTCGTATCCGGAAGGCATAAAATGTAATATACCGATATTATTGTTCTATCAATTTATTGTTGGATATTCTTAATAGTTTTGATCAATCAGAATTGAAAATTTTATTTTTTAGCTCAAATGCTCATAACCCTTTAAATTTTTAACTGAAGGGATAAATACTAAAATCATGTTGTACAGGTCAAGTCAAGTCTTCCCACGCTATATAATTAATGAGTAGGATGAGTTTTAATTTAATTGGAGAAAGTAGAAAGTCGAGAATTTATGAGTTAAGTATATATTTCATGTCAGGCTACACAAGATTCATGTTTAGTTACCTTTTTGTAATAATAGGCTTAGTGTAGTTTTGTAGTAGTTAACTAAACTTGTAATGTAAACTATTGGATTATGCTTTACGTTCAATGCAATGGAGAGAAAATCCTCAATTTTGTTCAAATTGAGCATTTTAGCGTGACAAATGAAAATTTCTCAACAAAATGAGTAGTTGTTGCTGTTGTTGTAGCAAGACATGCTTTCAGGATTATCCTCATTTCAAGCACGACATAAGATATCATGTAAAGACACAGAAACAGTAGAGCAAAGTTTTTGGTTTCATTCCATTATTATTTTAATAGTTTATCTGTCCACGCACTGGTTCTTCTCTTTAGTATAATAATTATCTTACGTACCTTCTCTATTAATTCAACCACAAGAGGAGGTTGGATCTCTAAAAATTAAATTTGTTCATGGTTGAAATGAAATGACTTTTTAACAAAAGTTCATCTTCGTAGCAAAATATTCTAGTAGAAATTACTACAATTGCCAATGGATAATTGAATTGTACGCGTACTTGGCTTGATTCTCTAATGAAAAATTGAATCATTAAGACTAATTATAAATCTTATTAGTTTCTTGTCCTTGTTTTACTTTTTTTCAACTCATTTTCTTAATAATTTGATACTTTATTCATTGTAAGCTAATTTCTTACGATATTTTGTTATTACAGACGATTCAAGAGAAGAGGACGAGTTGAAAAGGCAACGAACGTACAACAACGAGCAAATTTATGCAAATGTAAGCGTGAGTTCCCCGATCTAACTAAAATTCAATATACTCATAAAACATTCCATGATTTTATGTTGTTGTTTTTTGAACTCAACAGCACCTGTGGTCAGGAAAATGGTCTGTGAAGGACGAAACAAACAAACTTCTTTGCGACCTATCAGCCGCTCAACCTGTGAATGGATATCATCCCTTTATTACCGAGGCTCAGGTATAAATACACAACATAATTAATTAATACATACATGGGCATGACTAATTAATTAATGGATGTAATTATTTGAACAGTCCCCATTCAGCCACCAAGCACCTCCTCCCCCACCATCCTCTGGAGTTCAGAGTAGCCAACATCAACACAATAATAACAACGGAGAAATGTACGAGTCTTTGAATGGACCTGTCTACAGCCCTGCCTCGGCCATCGGCTCTGCTCTAGGTGAGTTCGAGTTGACGAATCAATATAAAATTAGAAATCAAAATTGGCAAGTTCTTCAATTTCTCAGAATTGACGTATTCCCATAATTCAGACTCAAATATAAAACTGAAAATATTTCTTGACCTTGCCCGTATAAAAAATAACCTCGGATGGTGTCTCACTCATTCGATTTTCTTGAATATTGCCAATTTTGAGAAAGACTGGAGGATCTACCATTTCTGACTTACAAAATATATGCTAAAATCAACTGTAGTTCCCAAACCATATATTCCAAATTTTCAAAATCAACTATTTCTGGGGGTAGATCTAGCTGTTTTTGATCAAATGAGTTGAAATTGCCTGCATTAATTTATTCGTGACTAAATCAATCTTGGCAATCTACCTTACAAGTCGTTGTCTGGTTTTTTTACCTGTTTTAGCTAATGTTCTATTAGCTCTGATTCTGAATAACCCAATCGTATTTTAACTTCCCTGCTAACTTTATGTGTACGTTCCCTACATAATCAAAATTCCAGTTGTATTGCATTGCATGTCATTCATGAGATTTGGTTTGATTTGTTTCGTCTGGATTTTTTTATTTTATTTTTTAATCCCCGCTAGGCCAACTTCCGTCATCCGGTACGAATTCAGCAATCGAACAACTGAGTAAAGACTACTCAGGTACACTTATTTTTAATTCCCCAAATAACACAATTTTTTGTTGTTTTGTTTTCATTTTGTGTGACCGGCCAAAGCTAATTGTTTGTTCGTTTTGTTTGTTTCTTTTTTTATGTTCTGCATCTGCATTGCATGTCGCATTCGCTCGCATGATTCGTTCATTTTGAATTCAATATCAATTCTGGCCTTCCGTCCGTCCATCAGATCACCAGCAACAACAAGCTTATCCAGCTTTGGCCACTCCGCCTGGTCTTACCCCACCGTCAATTCAACAAGGGGGTATGACAATAGTCGCAGCAGACAAACCGCCGACTCCAACCCCAACACCAAATAGCCTTACGCTCCTTCAACCAATTCACAACAATCCATACAGTTTACCAAGTTTTGGACAATTTGGAGCCGGTATAACTCATATGCTTGCTTTGTGATTTTTTTAACCCGGGGATGGGAGAAAATATAATGAAGTGTCTAAAATTGACAATGCTAATTACAATTTTTGATTTTGTCTAATTGCAGTTCCACCAGGAACAGAGTACGGCTATGGATATGGTCAATATACACCCACTTACAATTACTCGTACGGCACTGGCCTGCTTAGTAAGTAGAATCTGTGAGTTACACATCAAATATCTTTATCGTCAGTGTTTTTGTTTTGCTATGTTGTAAACATTCTAACCTATTAAAACCGTTCCAAGAGCTTTGCATGACTTATGCTAATTTTGCTTGACATAGTCTGACATAGATCTACGGATATAATGCAAAATTTGATTTGAATTATTTGTTTGATGATTTTAGGCTCAACACATCATCAAACTGCCCATATATATGAGGAGAAGTTAGCAGCTGGAGGTACACTTCCAGCATCTCCAATCGGGAGTTCCATCACTGGAATCAATGGGAATTCCGCAGCTGTTCTCAAAGTGTAAAAAACAGTTACCATCGAAACCAAAGTTTTACAGTCAACCAGTTCTCATTTTTGTTACCATAAAAATAAATCAAGATAAAATAATATTAATATTAACATGTAGATCGAGAGTACTAAAAGAATTAATGTCAATGTGTGAGAGTGTGTGTACAGTTTAATTTTAGGTGTTGGGAATGACAATCTGTACGCTGAACAAAATTGCAAGTGAAAGGAAATAAATTCTCTGCTTTTCTAAGTTAAAATTCATAGTCATCTTGATTGCATTTCGTTTGAATCTTATTGTATTTCTAAGTCTGGGCTTAATTATAGCATTTGGCATCCTTGAATTTATGCATCAGTCCACCAAGATTAACACATAAGTAAACTGAAGAAAAATCACATCTTGTATAAATCGTTAGCTCCGATTTAAGCTTAGAATTGCCATGGAATCAAATTAAAAACAAAACATTTTTCCTGGTTACTGGAGTTTGGCGTTCTTCCTGGACAATCGGGAAAACGAAACCCTCATTCGACTTCCGCTTTTCGTAGTGGAAACACCGAATTTTCTTTCCTCTCTCCCGGAATTGAAACAACTCACACAATTCCCAGTATTTACTTAGCGAAACTGTTAATGTGCTGGTAACGGGATTAAATTATTCAAGAATTAGCCCAACGTCAAGATCTCGCACCGGCACAAATGAAAACTTGGACTTCAGTCACACTCAACTCGGCTACAGATGATCCACTTTCATCAGAGGTAAGTGACATGAAACTGTGCGAAGGTGATTCATCTGATTTGCATAGAACTAATTATTCATTTTATTTCTCACAGCCTTCACAAAAAGAAAACTCGCTCGATGCTCATCCCCTGGACCACTGAATCCTGGGGAAATGTGTGATCTTGCAAGTTCAATCGCCCATGTCTGATCTGACATAGCACTACGTCGACCAATCGGCCTGCCCTGCTATATCGACATCCTTCACGCTGTGTCGACAATCCGCCCACGCCATAATCTCCAAGGCTGGCGTCATATTTCACCTCCTCAACTCAAGCCAATCTGCCCTTGGGAACCTCAAGCCGCCCAAGCATTCCTACCCCAGGGTATCCTCTTTGCCCACTTCTACCCTGGGGTAACAACCGTCACAGCCAAGAAACGTCTACCTTCCTGGAGAATCAACCTTCTCCAAATTTTCGCGTCTGAAAAACCACCGTCATTACTACGCTAGGGCATCCTTCTAGCCCTCTTCAACCCTGGGGTACCAGATCATCAAGGCCAAAAGCCTATCTGCCGTTTGCTTTTGAAGCACTAAACTGCCTGCCAACTTCAACCACATCTACAGTCTTCGTCAACCTGAGTCACTCAGCTGCCCCCTAAAGCTGGTTGCCACCCAGGTTGTCAATTGGCCAGAAGAATTAAAAACGAATTGAAAAATCAACCGTCCAGAGAACTATCGCCATACCCAAACCGCTACCTACCCTGGGGCATACTCTTGGCTTCCATTGTCCTGGGCATCACATCGTCAAGGCCAGAAGCCTTAGAATGGAAAAACAAAACTGCCTGCAACTTTAATCCCGACCTTCTTTTCGTCACCCTGCCCGCTGAAACTAATTGTGATCCAGGTGATCTTCCTTCGGAAGATTCTCCCGTACTTTCTTGTATGGACTGGAGTGAAAAAACTAAACACCCAAAGACCCATCGTCAACCTGCCTGCCCGCCGTTCTCGCCCTGGGGCATCTTCTTTGCCTACAACTGCCCTGGGATCACATCGTCAAGGCCAAAAGCCTTCCTGCCGTTTGGAGCAACCAACTGCCTACCACTGTAATACTTTTCGCGATCATCGTCAACCTGGGATTTTCTGCCGCCCCCTGAAGTCGATTCTGACCCAGGTTGATTTCCATCTTCTCCAGAAGATATACCCGTAAACCCGTACACTCTTGTACGACTGAACTGAATAAACTGCCGCCCAGGGAGTCGGTTCCTGCTGCTACGCTCATACTTGTCTCTGACCGGCGGACAATAAAAGTATTGAGCACAATCCCCAAAAGGTCAGAAAGTGGAATCACCGCCTAGAGCCTGGACAAAATCCACGACCAGAGTCAACTACCCAGAAAGTTCATTCCCTTACTTCGATTTGAGCCTGCCCCATCAACAAGATCCAATTGTCCTTTCCTAACCATCAAACCAAAATAGGAAATGAAGAAGGGAAGTGAAGATGAGACAAAAATCCCAAGAAATGACGAAACCCAATTTCTTTAAATAACTAGAGAAATATCCCCTGGGCCAAACCATATCCCATCACAGCCCTCAAGTAAAGACGGAGTCCACCCCCTACCCGCCACTCGCCTCACTCGTGTTATTATAGTGTCGTTTAGAAATTGTCTACCACGAACGAGGACTTTTGACCTTTTGTGACCCTCTTTACTGGGATAGCGAACAAACCTACCTGGAGGCTGAGCGGAACAAACAGGTAATTTTTAATTTTGCAAATACTTGAACACTATATTCATGAACCGGTAGCTAATTAAAATTTAATTTCATAGATCACCATCAACATTGACGCCTAAGATTTGCGGAAATTAGCTACAATGAAGTATTTTGACTACTTCCTGGTTTTTGGTGAAGAAAGTGTTCCAGTGGATTTGACAGAATTTCGTCCTGTAAGATACTGACGGAAATTCATCCCACCGCTCTCCCCAGCCTGCGTGACCCCTGCCGAGAAGGACAATCAGGAAACAAGAATTATTTATAGGAGCTTTTTGTTTTTGTTTATGATTGTGAGATTTCTAAAAACTCAGTTTTAACTACGACAGTACTGAGTGAGTTACGATGAAAAAATAAAAACTTGAAATATTAATAATATCGTGTTGGTATTGCATAGAATTATTAATAGATCATTAGCATTGCTAGTTTTTATCTCACTACATTGAATCAATTTTTTACTCATATATACTTCAGGCTTTCAATAAATAACTGTAA
Source organism: Thalassaphorura encarpata (assembly GCA_009869925.1). Lineage (NCBI taxonomy): Eukaryota > Metazoa > Arthropoda > Collembola > Poduromorpha > Onychiuridae > Thalassaphorura > Thalassaphorura encarpata. The sequence continues at coordinate 19,309 of WJEZ01000378.1, forward strand.
TTGTAACGTTAGTCAGTTAATTCAGATATAGTTGAGGGAATTAAATCTGAAGAGTCAGGTAGGCTAGTTCGTCTCAGGTTGAGTTCCCTTCTATATATATCAGGGAATTATATCTGGCTAAATATCTAATTCCATGGCTAAATATTATGTCACGTACATTAGTAAAAAAACTATAGGTTTAAAGGTCAAGTTCTTTTCATTTCATTCAATTCTTGGCAAGAAAATATTTGGCATGTGCGTGCTGCGAGGTCAAAGAAAAGAACAGGTGTAATCACAGAAATTCTAGATTGGAAATAAATTATTCTTCCGGTTTTCCATCTTACTTGAATAATATGCATTTGTTATCTGATAAACCACGAAGGATCTGACCATGCAATCAAAGAAGGTCTGACCTTAGGAAAATTCTGGATATTTCCCCAAAAAGTCTTATCCGTCGATTTTAAGGGCCCAGGTCTATTTTACAGTAAAAGTCTATTGCGGAAGATTCCTAGATTTATTCATTCCAGGGGTTTTTATCACTCACTGTGATATCTGACTGATTGCGACAAAACTTAAGTCCTGGTGGGAGGGACACTACCCAATATCTTGTTATTATATTCTTGTCAGATGTAAATATGTAACTATCTAGAATCAACACTCATTGAATTACTGGGAATGCATACGCTGATCATTTCCACGTGCTGTTTTCCTTCCTAAGATACTGATCAGTAAGATAAGTAGATCAGACGAGCTCAAGAAGGGATTAATATTAAGACACTAGTACTATTTGCCCAGCCTCTGTTTATTTCCTCTCCACTGCGGCTTAGGCTGAGTACACACTAAAGTTACGCGTGACTATTTCTTTTATCCTTTAACCTTTGCCCCTCAGAGAGGACAAGTGCTGATAAAACTTGCTACGCAGGAGAATAATAAGACTTCCTTCCTACATTTTGCAAAACATCCTGCCTAATTTCTTTGTGTGCAAATTTGCATTTTTAATGTACTCGAACCTAAATGAGCCAGCACCAAATTCTGTCAGCTAATTCTTAACATAGCATTGCAATTAATTAATTAACTTAAGATCCGCATGTGTAAATGAAGGCAATAATATTCCAGCATCTGGTACCAACAATGAGCAGTTGCATAAAATTAGCGTGCATAAAATGAATTTGGCTTGGCTTGGCTTGGCTACCTTTATCTCTCGAGGAAATCAATTTCTAGGAGAATTGCGGATGTGTATGCAAATTGGAAATCACGTCAATTAATAATATCCAGTCAAATCCAGTAAGTACACTTAGCTTAGCATCCATAGTACCAGTCATGCAATCATCCTTCATGATTCCAATTAAATTAATCCTTGAATGAATCCAACTCGCAAACTCTCGAGACCTGTGATCCCAGAAATATAACAAGATCACAAAGGTCCCAAGCATTTGTAAAATACCAATATGCCAAATGCCTAATCATGATTAACTAACTCTGTTCTGTTTTTGTCCTGCCCTGAGTCCTGACATGACTCAATTTCTGTACAACATTACATTGCATGTCGGTGGTACAAATTTTATTTTTAATACACATATATTTCATATTCATGTTTTTGGCTTTTGCGTTCAATTTTTCCAAGCAAAGTACACAGGAGCAGCATGCATGGGGACGGGGTACACATTTATGTTAAAAATAAAATGGTCATAATTTTTCCGTTCAATCCTGTCCCTGTCTTTGTTTTGAGGGTATTTAGAAAAAATGAGTTTGCTGACAAATACAGAAGGGAAAACGAGTCATCACATGACCGGATCGACTCAGCAGCAGCATGAGTGTTTATAAAACTCTCAGCTGCTCCCAACTCAGGACTCATTCAACGTTTGCCCATCAAATCCTCTCCAATACAACTCTAACTCTAACCCAAGCTTCAGACTTTTTTTATTACAATACAACTACGTAGTAGTAGTAGTATCTCTTAATTTTTGTAGGTTTTATTTGAAACGTTAAATTTTCATTCAACATGAAGAACGTGATATTTTTAACATTGTTGTGCATGGGAGTCGCCAATGCTCTCAGCCTTTTCGCCTTGGCCCAAGACGAGTGGGAATTATTTAAGGTAACATAAACTTTACAAATTTAATTAAAGAAAAGAAAAATGGTTAGAAAAGTTGAATTCTATGTGTGATTTTGAGTGGGGTATAATGGGATATTGATAGGGTTACTTTTTAGCAGTTGGTGAACTGATCAAGTTTAAAATTCTTACGAGATATTTAATATTATGATAAAAGATGGGTTCTTGTCATTCATGTGGTCTTGAGTTGAGTTGTATGTTTTGCGTAAACTTTATATGCACGCACTTAAAGCTATGGCATAAGAATTAACAGGGGATTCTGAAGAATACTAGTTTTAGTGTCTAGTTCTGGCTAGATTTTATTTCAGGGGAAACATGACATGCACATTGCACAAAAAATGACCTCTGGCTAACCTTATTAGGTCATTTGTGGTAGGTTGGCTTGGTTTTGGTTATGGTTAATGTCTAGCCATGTCTTTTACTTCTGAATATTTACAGACAAACTTTCTTCCTTGAACGACAAAGTTCAGATTTATTTGTAGCACAACAACAATAAGTTATTGACCTTCTCCAGCCCCAGCCACTGTCTCAATTTCTTGCATTTTGACCTCAGACAGTCGTCAGTTCAGTCCTTAGTCGTAAACGTTCAGTCAAGAAAATCATAATTAATGGAATAGTACAGAATTTCTGGTAGTACAATGTGCAATGTGCATAATTTATTATCATTTAATTTCGTTTGCTTCTTGTGTGTTTGTCGTTGTCCATGCTCTTGACTCAATTTTGTGTGCTGTAAACAGGGCAGGCAAAGTAAAAATTGTTTCAGTCATGATGGTGAAGTTGACAGTAAATTCAAGTTAACGACCTTCCATTTCCATATCTCATTTAACTCCCAGTAGTAGAGTCTGGGTTTTTGGTTGTTTGTGATTCCAGGAATCGTTAAATTGAGACATTCAGTTCAGTTTGTTTTTGTACATTCCTTTGTTAGTTTAAGAATTTTATGACTTGTTTTTCTGAGAAAAATAGTTCGAATCAATTGCATAAATTTGTCCAGCATCATAACATGCTTTTGTCATTTTATTCTTAAATGTAATTCAGCGGAAATTCTCCAGGCAGGCACGAGTGCGACTCCAGACCAGACGATTTGTCGATTGCATTGCAGACTTCGGCACATGTTTCAATGATATAAATTCTTACAAGGACTTTTAAAGTAAAGTTGTTTGTTTGTCCGGCACATCTATCTATGCAAATGTTAATCGGACGATCGTTAGGATGAATTGCTATTTTGTTATCTCTGGGCGTGCATGGCTAATGACTGGACTGGACAAATTTTTGCATGCGAGTGGTTAGTCTTTGCACACGCTTAGCTTTAAGCTTTTGAGGATGTTGATCAATAGACAGAGCGATTGACGATTCAATCATTTAAACACACACACTAGGCAGGAAGCGTTCTGCTACTAACTTGAATGAATTTAATAAAAATGCATTAGATCTCCACGTGATGTGGAAGTTGACCTCCAGTCTTGATTATGACTCATCCTCCTGCGTCTCAAAAAATGAGATCCTTTCGCATAGCACGCGGCGGTAGGGAAACAAATTATCATTAGACATTACATCTTTATCAGCTTCAGTTTGTTTCTAATGCGTAGTAATTATATACAGTATCAAAAAATGGTCTGTCCTTTCCTGCTGAATTTACTGCTATGGTTAGATAGCGTCAATGACCAAAGTGGCTTTTTATTGTGGAAAAAGTCCACAAATCAAGTAGACAGAAAAAGGCAAACAGTGGCTGTACATATTTGACAGATAATTATGAGTAAATATATATGAAGTTAGATATTAGAAGCTTGCAAACGTTTGAGCTACTTGAACAAGCAAAACCGCTTAGTAGTTAGTAAGGATGACAAATTCTGACCGATTCAATAAATCATATAAAGTATGACATGAGAATGAATCATTTGTACTCTTTATGTTGTGGTTATCAATTTCTAATGGATTATTCACTTCTTTTGTTATTTTTTAGATGACTCACTCCAAGAAGTACGACAATGAAATTGAAGAGAGGTTTCGAATGAAGATTTATTTGGAGAACAGACATAAGATTGCCAAGCACAATAAGGACAGTGAGACTCATGGCTATACCCTTGGTGAGTTGCAATAGAATTAAATGTACCCGCATCAGAATTAAGTACAAGTACCAAAGATAGATAAGAAATAAAACATGAGACATGACTGATTTGATGTTTTTAATGTTCCAGCTATGAATCAATACGGTGATCTTCTTCCCCATGAATTTGCCAATCGAGTCAATGGATTCCGTCGTGACCTCCGAAACACTACGCTTCATACCCTTTTGGGAGCTACATTCATTACTCCAGAAAACGTCCAAATCCCAGATTCCATTGATTGGAGAACCAAGGGCGCCGTAACCCCAGTCAAGGATCAGGGACAATGTGGTTCATGCTGGTCATTCTCGGCTGTGAGTTACATTTCCATTTTTATAAATCATACTTGTTGAATGCAGGAAATTGTAAACTAGTTCTTATATCAAACTAATTCTTTCAACATTTTATTATTCTAGACCGGTGCACTTGAAGGACAGCATTTCCGAAAGTCTGGCAAGCTCGTCTCATTGAGTGAACAAAATTTGATTGATTGCTCTGGAAAATATGGAAATGAAGGTTGCAACGGTGGATTGATGGACAATGCCTTCCAATACATTAAGGAGAATCAAGGAATTGATACTGAGAAAACTTACCCATATGAAGGTCAGGATGACAAATGCAGATACAAGCCAACCGACAAGGGAGCCGATGACAAAGGATTCGTCGATGTGTTAGCTGGAAATGAAGAGAAACTCAAGGAAGCCGTTGCCACTGTTGGACCGGTAATTTACATTTATAAATTTGTAAATTCAATTAAACTATCCAATTGGCATGAATTAACTCTGGAATTATTATCCTATTCCAGGTGTCTGTTGCCATTGATGCATCTCATGAATCCTTCCAATTCTACTCCAAGGGAGTTTATTTTGAGAAGACTTGCTCAGACCAAGATTTGGATCATGGTGTCCTCGTTGTTGGCTATGGAACTGAGAATGGCAAAGACTATTGGCTCGTGAAGAATTCCTGGGGAACTGTGTGGGGAGATGGTGGATACATCAAAATGACCAGAAATCATCGTAACCAATGTGGAATTGCCACATCCGCCAGTTACCCAATCGTTTAATTTTTTTCCCGTCAAGTCGAGTGAGTGCCAAGTAGCAGCAGCTCCTTAGGTTAACTATTAATACTTACTTATTACTTCGCATTTTTTTCCATGCAAGGTATTTGTGTTTTGTTCTTGGATTATTTTATATTAACAGTTTTAGTTTACTTGTTCAAAGTTCTTAGCTTTGGCAGTAAAGAAAAATATTCTTAACCTTCTGAATGCGTTTTGATTTCATTGAACCCTTGCAAGGTTATTTTATTTAATATCGCATTAATGTCATCATATCATCAAAAATAGAAATATGAAGTTACTCGTTGAAGCTCGTTCGGCTCACAATACTTTTAAGTAAAACAATGGCAAAAAAGAAAATCATTTCATAACTAAACTCAAACTGTATTGTTAAGAGATGATTGATTTTGAAGATGGGAATTAATTACAAGTTGCGAAGTTGGGTCACTTAGAGGATAGGGGAAACGAATTCCAGTAGGGTGCTTGGGTTCAGGCTGCTGAAATCTTAGGGTTGGGATAGCTGAGGGCACGAGGTATTCAGGCTTTCCTGTATGAATCCACCATTTAGTCTCCCCTGGGGTTGAAGTTGTGTGTCCATCTTTGAATCCCTGAAATAAAATACAAGATGAATTAAAGGTACGATACAAGAATTTTTAAATTGTTATCTCACCACAACTTCCTCTGTAAAATTAAAGCGCTTGACTGAGGCGTATTCTTCCTCCTGAAGCATACAGAGATTTTTTAGATGAAAATTTTTATTTGATTTTGATTTTGTTTGACCTCACCTGATCTGAATCCGTGAAATTTGAGACAGTACCCGAGAATAACATGTTGGGCCCTTGGAAAATGTAAAATATAAATGGATGATTAGCCTCGAACGAGGGGAAGGATAGGCCGCTGAGTGGGACAATCTGTATAGTCGTTCCACTGGCACCTTCCGTCCCTTCTTCATTCACGTCAATTTTTGTCTTGGATAATGATTTTGTCAATCCGTAGTTGAGCTTGCGAGAGTTTAGACAAATCAGCACCAATGGAAAAAGTCCTGGAGAGTCCAATCTATTTGAAAAAAATGAAAAATTACTCTAATATCACAATTTCTCTAGGCTTCAATTTTAGTATACCTTTTTAGCTACTCTAGAGTCAATGATGACTTCAGATTCAATGTTGAATTTTGGGAGATAGAGGTCAACCTCTCCTAATTTCATTTTAATTGATCCAATGTACAAACGTTGCTAGTTTATCCACCAGCTTGGCCAAACCAAATTTTTCATTGGGGAGAATAATTTGCATAACAGTTGTGAGACTTGAGCTCTGTAGATAAAATCATCATATAATACTGTAATCTAAATAAATATCGTAGGTCATCTCATGGTTTTCAGTTCAACTATTTTTGAGTTGTGGCTTACGGGGCTGGACGAATATGGAATTTCAATGATTCTGGACTCTAGTTCGGGAATATTGGCCGTGTAGAAGGAATTCCTTTGATACATCGTTTCAACTCGGACAGATTTTTCTTTGCCATTTGAAAATGTGTAAAAGGGCATTGGACGAGATTCCTCAAAGGGTGTTCGCCATCGTCCCTAAATAAAATATTAGAAATGATCAGTAGAATTCTTGAAATAAATACCAAATTCACATGTTAAATTCCTACCTTGAAGTAGAATGCATTGATTATGATCATTTTTGTGTCTGTACTCAATTGTCCAGGTTGTATCAAATCACGAATGAGACCTTCTGTTTGTTCCTCCACCAAACCATTGATGAGGCGAGTATTATAGTCGGAAAAGGTAAAATTTTCTTTGACCAGTACACTCGGTGCATTTCGATTGATGTCAGTCTTGAAGGTTTGGAGAAGTGGGACAGAAGTGAAGAGGGCTGTTAGGGATTTCCCCAATGTTGGAGCTTGAATCTGTCAAAAGGTCAAAATTTGAATCCATTGAACGAGAATTGAACGAGTAGGAAGCATAAGGGATAATAAGGGTATTAAGAGGGTAAGGGTTCTTCTTAAGGGTTCTAGCCCTTATGGATTTAGAATTAAGACTAATTTATCGTAACCATTTCAAGAAATTCCTCAGTAGAGTTACTCAATACGTCCACACAAATTTGAACTGGTGTTACATAACTCATTTTAGAGCAATATTTGTAAAATTATAGTCGCCTTACAGTTGTGTCTCTATAAGTTCCGATGACTTCTGTCAATTCTTTCCTCGTTTCCTTGTCTGCTCCAATTTGAAGTGGAATTAATGTCGAGATTAGAGACCAAGGGGAAATGACAGATGTTTTCTTCTGAGGCCAAAAGAGTCTATTTCAAATAAAATTAGCAAAGAATTATTTCATGTTCACCTTACACTACAATCCAGGAAAATCCGTCAAAATGTGTTACTTACATTTTCAAGACGATTTGATCCAATAATTACAAATGATTGGGAAATGAGGATTCCTATGTTGTGTGGGCACAAAAAACAAGAACCATGAGTAAAATGAATTCAGTAGCAGTCTGCTTTCTGCTACTTTGATTGAGTTTGTTTTAAATTAATTGTAATTCTCACCTGCTGTAATGTAATAATAGAGTTGTTGATGAATAGACGTAGCCTTTGAAGACGTTCTGTGTCTGTGTTGAGGCATGATGACGAAATGCAGTCGACCTTTACTTTGAAATACGATGTAACCCCACTACTACGAGTTTTGAGTTTAAGGTAAGTAATTCTTTTTTTTTCCTTTTCCTTTCCTTCGTTGTGAATAATTTTTTATGAGTAGATTAGCGAAACACGAAACAAGTGGAAGAAGAAGTAGTGGTTTGAAGGAAATATTTTGTTGTGGAGGTAAAATGCTTAAACGTAAATGTTCATTTAGCCTTAGCCTCAAGACGCCTTTTTAGCTTGGCATTTTCCTTGGCACCCGCACAACGTCACGTCACATCACTGCACTGTGCACTGTGCACTGGACCAATATTTAATTTGCATGTAGTTATGGTATTTTATTCTTCTTTTCTTGGTATGAGCAACAAATGAAGGAACACAACGAACTAGTTTTGCTAGAATTCCGAATGAAATACGTAAAGGATGCCTCCTGTCCAACCAGTATTAGTAATAAATAATTTGACTATTCATGCAATGCAATGCAATGCAAAAACTTAAATTGAGGGTTAGAGTTGGAAGTTGGAATGAAATGAAATGGACTTGTTCCGTTGAATCCAATGAGAATGGGAAGGAACGGAACAACTAATTTGGGAGGTCGTAAAATGTAAAGTATTTTTGTAAAGTGGTAATTTTACATTGTATTGTCACAAAGGTTGACTTTCCGGTTTTGTCAATTCTACAGGGTTCTTAAGGCGAAAGCAGGGGCATTAGGTAGAAAAACCCATGAGTGAAAGCACGTGGTAGGAAAATCCCACTTTGTTCACTCATTAGCTAAAATAGTAAACAAAAAAAAATAAATCTGGACAAAATTTCAGATCAGAATTCTTAGAAATACTTGAAATAATTTTGTATTACAACGTAATTAATTAGAATACTTCGGTTAAGTTCAATAAATTGACAACTACCTTACTTTATGCCAGATTATATTAGCTTAGCCCTTTATTTTTACCATACTAAGGCTAAAAATTGTTCGTCTTACGTCATGAATTTGAACAACTGTATGATAATAACATTTCACACATGACAAAGTATTAAGAATTAATCCTATTCTTATTCAGTCTCCAGTCCATGGTGGCTTGTTAATTTTATTTTTAATCCTGATCACTGGTGTATGTGAGGATTGTTTCATTTTGTCTCTTTGTCTTCCACTCACCTCCTTCCTTGGCTTGGGCAAGTAAGTGCATGTGCTGAAACTCCTTTGACTTGATTTGATTTGGCTAGGGTTCATGGTGATTGTACTGTACAAATGCTTCTGAGCATAATTACGGTTTGTGTTGTCCCATCCCAGGAGAGGAGAAAGGAAATAAAATCTATTGCGTGTAACTATTGATTGATTGATACTTTTCCTTTATTCTCACAAAATTTTGAAAGCCAAGTGATACAGAGAAAGGAGTAGCGGAATCCCTCATTAAGAGGGTAGTTAATCCACTACTGATTTATATAACTAATTTATATTTTATTGCGTTATGTAAAATTCCATGACATATATGGAGAAGAATCAAAGGATGTGATTGTTTAGATAATTAATGTAACTTTGATAGGGTCAACGCAAGATTTTAATTAATAAGTAACTGAAGCAGGGTCGCCGCTGTCAATAATTTTAATTTTGCTTTCAGGGGTCATTAAGAGATTGTCTTGTTCGCAGTATTTACAAAACTGGTTCACTCAGTCGAACCTTCTCAAAGTCCAAGGCAATGGTTGGACCATGACCATTGCAGCATTAGTTTGACCCAGGTATAAACATGGGCAAATTAACATTACCACCCAAGTTATATGATCCTGGGAAAATTCCGCAATTAAGTTTAAGAACCGGATTTAAAAACCGGTGAAATTGAACCCCACCCAGACATGAGTACATGGAAGTGCCATTGCCTAGCAGCATATGTGTTTAAATTCTTCTGTAAAAAGGTTTGGGTGGAAATACTAATACTAATACTAATGTTGCACTAACTAACTAGAGTTCGTCGCAGTATTGAAAGGGAAAACAGGTTATGGGCTTTTGGTGCTCACAAAGTTGAGTAACATTACCTAATAGCCAAGCAAACCACATCAACATTCCTCCCATATTATTCTGTGTTCTACTTTAACTCAAGTCTAGTAAAACCTAATGTGAGGATACATTAAATATTATTTATTCCTCCTGTGTAAGTAAGAGGAGCCAACTCTCTATCAATTAATATTATTATGTACGTATTACGTGAAAACCCCCCGACGTAATGTTAATGTTATACATAGAAAAAAGAGGATGATCACGGCACAGCAGCACAGCAGAGCACTGCTAAATAGAAATACTAACCAAACCAAATGTGTTACGTTACGTGTGTGTGAATGTGTAATATGTGGAAGTCAAGTCAACCCCCTTGGTTGGATCACTACCACCAGCACCAGCAAGTGAAGAGACAAACTAGTTGAGATTAAAATTAACCTCTTGAATGGATGGAATGGATAGAAAGGATAAGTGAGAGAAGAGTTTGCAAAGAACAGAACAGAGTGCTAGTGCGGCTTAGCGTAGTCCTCACTGTGTTGTGTTCCCTCCTTTTGCATTCGCTTCATTTCATTTCATACTAGCCTTGTTGTTTAGACTTTTTTTAGTAAGTTTAGTGAGTTACAAAATGACGAGTGTTGAGGAGCTCAAAGCTGAGATCCAATTCAGGGATAAAATCATTCGTAAACTTGAATTGAGAGTTTTAGAACGAGAAGAAATCATTCAGCAATTGCGTTCTGATCTTGACAAGGTAAGAAATAGAAACAGCATTTCAGCATGCGTGAGTGGGTGTTGAAATTAATTGAAATATAAATTGCATGAATTCTAACAATAGCTTTGCGTGAAAATTGTCAACAAGTGTGAGGTTCCTTTTGTATGCTGAATTTCATTGAAATTAGGTTCGGTTAGAGCAGCCAACCGGGTCTCTAGGTTGTCCTTGGCTAATTATTAAGGTATTGTCAATTAGAGCTCCACGGTTCTAAGGCTTCTATTCTGAACCACTTAAAAGAGGTAGAAATTAGTGACAACAACGAGCCTCCAGCAATGACAGATAT